>JAODAL010073006.1:0-14889 GCA_025379985.1 Phyllomedusa bahiana | reverse complement strand
AAAAGACCCTATCCCCCCCAAATCAGGCCCGGGGTTAACCGACGGCTTTGGGCCCCCCGGGGGGTCAAAAGGGTTCACCCAGTTTTTTCCAGAACCCCCCCCCCCCCCCCCCCCCCCCCTTTCCCCCCCCCCCCGGGGTGAACTTTTCTTTTTTATTTTTAAACCGGGGGCCCCTTCCCTTATAACAAGGGAAACCCAGCCTTGGGGTAGCTTATTTTTTATTAGAACCGGAGAAAACTAGCCGTTAGGGGGGCCGTGTTTAAGAAAAAAGCCTAACTCAGTTTTAAAACCCTTGGAGGGAAAACATTAGTTTAAAAATATATAAAAAAGGGGAAAATTTAAATTTAAAAGGTAAGGAAGGGGTTTCCCCAAAAATACAACCCAAGGGTTTTAAAGGAAAAAAAAAAAGTTAAAATGGGTAATTTTCCCTTTTGGGTTTGGGGCCTTTGGTTCGGGGCTCCCTTTGGGGGGGCTTTATGGGGCCTTGGTGGGGGTATGGGATGCCCCCTTTGGAAATGATTTTAAAGTACCCCCCGGGATAAAACGGCAGAGAAAAATTTCGGGGCTCCTGTTTTTATATTTTGTGGGGGAAAAACAGCCTCCCAATGGCAGCCCCTTTCCGCCCCCAAAACCCCAACCCTTTGGGAGGGTTTTAAGAAATCCTAAAAAGGGTAATGCATTTCGGGATACAAAAACAAAAAAAATGGAATACGGGGGCAGGGGCATTGGCCACCGGAACCCAAACCCGCGAGGGTGACCAAAATACGGAACCCTGGGCTTACAGACCCCGGTTTTAAAATTTTTGTTTTTTCTTTTTGGGTTTCCTTTTAACGTGGTTTTTCCTTAATATTCGGTCCCCGGGGGTAGAAACCCTTTGGGAAAGGGGGTTTTGGCGGGGGTTTGGGGTGTGGGGGAATTTTTTCCATGTTTTGCGATTTTGAACTCGCCATGGACCCATTTTTGGGGAGCGGACCCCTTGAATCGATATGAAATATGGGGGGAGGGTCGGAAAGGATTGAGAAATTTGAAGTCCTTTTGAAGGTTGGGGGTTTTTGAGGCGCTTTTTGGGTTCAGTGCAAATTAAGGGAAAAGGAGGGTTCTTTTGGGGTTTGTCCATTTTAACCTCCCTGTGCCAACACCCTATGGGAGAGCTTTACAATGGGTTTATGGCGGGCTAATTAATGGGGTAAATGGAGCTTTCTTGGGAGGCTGGGCCCCATTTGTGATTGACTAGAATGGGGGATGAAATAAAGTAAATTTCTTCCCCCAAACAACCCCCATATAGTAATTGTTTAATACCACCCCCCCAATGAACATATCGCCACCCACCGTGATAAAATTAATACAGCCATAATGACCCTAAATTTAAAAACTTTTACATTTCCCTTCCCAAATATTCCGACTCCCAGTGCCATAGGGAGGTAGTTTCCCATTGTCCCAAAAGGCTCTACGGGAAAGTATATCAAATCCATCCCTTTTTGACTTTATGTGGGTAGATCCGGGTGTACACAGCCTTGCAGAATGAATTTTCCCTCCTTACTGTAAACCATATTTTTGGGTAGATACCATTGTACACAGGTTTTTGTGCAAAAATTATAAGTGAATACAGCCCCAAATAAAATTTAGTGACTCACAGGTAAACGCCTTCTTTGGGATGGGAGTTTTCCCCTTTCTCCTTTCCTTTCCCTGATCGCCGGGACGACTTCCCCCCAGCCTCATCCCTCCCAGAATTTTGCCACACAAACATCTTAGGCCCCCTCCCCTTTTTTCCAGTTCCCAATTCCCCACCTTCTAAAAATTCCCCCCCAATAGGGAAATAGGGGTTAGTATGGGGTTTTGAGAGGATAGGCAGGGTGAGTTAGGGGGAAGATTGTTTTTTGTGTTTGCACTAGGCTGCAGGGGTAATTTTAAAAGGAGGAAAAGGCCACAGTTTACAGGAAAACAATCTCGGAGTGAGACAGAAGACCCGCCCCATCCCCCCGGATTGGGTTTTGAGGCTCTGGCCTGTTCTATTTTCCCTTTAAACCCCCAAAAGATTTAGCCAAGCCCTGAAATTAGGTGGAGTTTTTAAAACAATTTTGGGTTTTTAAAAAATTTGTTGGGGCCCCGCTTTGCATTATTTTCAACCCAAAAAAGTCAATGAAAACCCGTGTCAGGGAGAGACAGAAACCCCTTATTTTAAGGGTGGGGCTTTTTTGCAGTCAGTGGTGGGTTTTTTCAACCCCCAAAGGGTGGCGCTAATCCTCTGTCACCTTTTTACCACAGTACCCAATGCACCGGGTTCTGGGAAGAGCCGGGAACCCTCAGAAATGAGCCCCCCTAAAAAGGGTCGACATTTTCCCGGGGGGGATGGGGGATGGTACTCTTTTGAATATAAAAAACCAGTATGTTTGGGGTTTCCCCTTCTGATGTATCAGGGGTTCACTGGTTGACTCAGCCTAAATTAAAACCAAAATAATTTATTGTTTGGGAAAAACGGCCCCAAACAATCAGAGAGCTCCCTTTTGGGTGAGGGCTGTCCTTAGTTTGTAGACACAAAAAAAAGCATGGTGGGGTGGAAAAAGTAATTTCTCCCGTTTGGGCCAAATGGGGCTCAGCCGTTTTTTTAAATTACAAAGTTTTCTTACACAGTCATGCTAAAAGCTCTTTTGTTATTTTATGAATTGGGTTTTAAATTTGGGAAAGGGGAAAGGTCAGGTTGGCCCACAGGGGAAAAGGGGGAACCCCCCATTTGCCCCCAGGGTTTTGGGTCTTGGGGGGGTTTTTTGGCCTGGTGTTTTTTTCGGGGGGAAAGGCAGGGGAAAGAAAAGGGAAAGCAAGAAGCATGTGTAAAAATGTACCGTCAGGTTTTTGTAGCGTAGAATAAACCCCAAGCTTTAAGCCTTGGGGGGCCCCAGGGATTCCCAAAAACCCAAAGGTGGGCCCAGGCACCTTAGTCTGATATGGGGAAAAACCTTAAAAACTTATGGGTTTTTAGGGTGGGGGTCTTTAAAGACTTTCCCAGCAGCTAGATGGGTAAAAGGGGTAAGGGCTTTTGTTCCATAAAAACCCCTGCAGTTAAAATGGGTACCCGGGGACTAGAACTCGCAAATGTGGTTTACTTTAAAATGTGCAGCCCCCCCCATTTTTTCTGTAATCCCTCCCGTACCAGTGGCATCGCTGGCTGTTTGTATGGTGGGTGCCCTTGCCCGTCAAGGGGTTTTTGGGCCCCGAGGGGGTAAACCCTAAAGTGGGTCAAAGCAAAATTATTAGGGGCCTCCAAATTTAAACCCTGTGCCTTTTACAATAATGGTAAATTTTATATGTGGAAAAGGGAACTTTGGGTCCCCCAAGCCATAGGTTTTGGTTTGCGGCTTTCTTCTCTCCCCCCTTTTCAGCTTTGACCCTGGGGTGTCTTTGGGGTGGGTCACAGATAAATGCAGGAGCTGTGGTCTTGTACAGGAAGCATGGGGCTGTATCAAAATTTTGATTACCTAGGGGCTTCCACTGGGGTTTTGTCCAAAAAAATGTTCTCAAATCTGCCTTCTTTTTTAATGTAAGGAAAAGAAAAAGTAACACTTCTCTGCTTTTTAAATTTTTTTTCTCTTTTTGCTTTTTCTCTATTTATTTTAAGGGGAAAAGTTAACCAAAATTTTCTAATTCCCGTGTGTTGGGGTTAAAGTTGAATAGGAAAGGGAAAAACAATTTTCTTATTCTGATGCTGAGTTTTTAATTTTCAATCTATAGTTTTAAATCATTGTGCATTGCCACGGTTTCCATTTTACCCTTTTTTTGTTCTTTAAGTTCCGCACAAAAATTGAACTGGCTCACTGTTAGTTGGAAAAACCCCCCCGGGTTTGGCCTGGGAGCCCCCATCAGCTGAAGACCTGGACCAAACACTTTTACCAAATAAACGGAGGCAGAGGCCGAGTAGTTAAAGTGACTTTTACCCCCCCCCTCCTGTGCCTTGTTTCCCCTTAGACGGAAACCCTGTAGGCTTCAACCCTAGGAGATCAAAAAGCAATGCCCCGGAAATAAGCGGGGGAAAAGGGATGTGCTCATGCCAGTTCCCAAGCCTCCCGGGGGAAACTCTTCAAAGGGGGTTTAGGGGGAGAGGTGAGTATGTTTTTTTTTTTTTAAATTAGTAAAGAATGGGCTTTATTTCCCTACGGGAGGCTTTTTTAAAAAGGGGGCTTTTCCAAAGGGGGCCCTATTTAAAAAAGGGGGAAGTATCCCTTAAAAAGGGGGAAGTTTTTAAAAAGGGGGGTTTTTTTAAATTATAGGGGGGGGAATCCCTACGGGGGGAGGTTCCAAAGGGGGATTTTACACGGATTTTTAAATACCAAATTTGGGGGGAAATTATTGGGGGGGTTTTATAATAAACCTTTGGGGGGGTTTTAAATTTTTGGGGGTATTGGAAATATACTACGGGGGCTGTATGACCCAAAGGGGGGGCTACCAAAAAAATCAAAAACTACAGGGGGCCCCTATATGGGCCAATTATCTACGGGGAGCTTTATACCTATTACTTAAAAGGAGGCTAAAATACCTATTCCCTACGGGGGAAACTTTAAAACCAAATCTACTTTTGGGAAATATACACCAAACCTAAACTACGGGGGGGGACGTATACCCAAAATTTAACGGGGGGCCTAAAAATTTACCCTATCTAAAGGGGTTTTACTATACGTACCTACAGTGGGTTTTTAAAAAATTTCTACTGTAGTATAAACCTATCTATTTAAATGGAGGGAAAAATTATCACATTAACTTTTAATGCAAGGGGGGCGGTGGGGGGGCGTCCATAAAAATTTGATGGGGAAGTGCTAAAAAAGAAAAATTTTCGGGTTGGGATGGTTGTCATGGGGGGTTGGAGGCAGATGAAGAAGAAAAAGGTGAAAGAATGGGACTTTCTTAAGAGAAGAGAATCGACTCCTCAAAGGTAACTTATCAGATAAGTGTCGCCTGTGAGTCATTGGATGTAAAGACGAATTTTGGCTTTCTCTGTGGTATCGAGTGCTGTATTCATGTCATGTGATGTGAACCTGAATGACATGATGTTACTATGGCTAGGGATTTGAATTCTGGGACCAGCAGCAGTGGTTAAGTAACATATGGGAGTGGTGTGCTAAGTAGCATCACCGGTATTCCACAGAGGCACGACCAGAGCCAGGGGTGACCCCCTGCCGGACGTGACATCTTGCATAGTGGCAGACGGGGCTGTAGCGTCAGCTAAACTCGTAGATCCCCCCCCCCCCACCCCCCTAGCACGGCAGGAAAGGTCAGGGCGCAGGAGGGAGCAGGAGGGGGAAGCAGGCAAACGTGATCACTTGGACGGTGCATAGGGTCAAATAATGACAGGACAGAAACACTTAAGGTAAACACTTTTCTATGGCGGGACAATAGGTACTTGTCAGGTGAGCACAGGTAGTGACAGAGGAATAATAGGGTCAGTGGCCAGCAATTTGTAATTAAACGGTGTGCGGCCATTAAACTTTACTGAGCAGCAAGACATCCCTAGGTGGACGGGGACAATTATGCAGAAAGCGCGAGAAGCGGCTTGGGACAGATTGTGTGGGGAGGGAGGTAGAAGACAAACGACGTGAGGCTGCGTTGCCACTATAACAGCCCCCCCCACCCACCACATGGGCTCTCAGCTTTTAGACTGAAGAAAATCTTTTGAACAGGGTGCAGGCAGATATTAGCCTCCGGTTCCTGAACTCTCTCTCCTGGCAAAACACCTTTTATGTCGACAAGTGATTGAATCACTTCCACTGATAGTCTCTTCTATGGCAGAATCTTTTCAAAAATGTCTGAAGTATCGGCTTTCATGAGATGGATATGTCTTTTGGGAGGACTTGGTGAGGGCTACTGGCTTGCGGAGGGAGACATTGGAAGGTAGTTTGAGACTTCGTGAGAGATTGTTGCAGGAGGGATTGTAGGCCATGGCAGAGACTTATATGGTCTCCAAGAGGCCTGGAAGCAAAATTATAGTGGGGATCTTCAGGCAGGTAACTTGTAATTGGACAGCAATCACCTTAATTTCCAGTGGTGGGAGGGGGAGGGTTTCTCATTTAACACTCAGCACCCATGGTCCGTACTTCTACTTGGTATTGCGTTGGCTGCACTAAAACAGTTTCTGTTTTGCACCTGTATTGTTAACTGCTATACATTTAGGTCAAGAGGCCTTAAATTAATGTAATATTTTTTATGTATAGTACTGTAGGGCGGGCCCCAAGATCAATCCCTGGTGGGGCTCAAACACCTACAGTCCATACTGCCTGCCACGTACACTTCTCTAGCTTCATAGTCGGGGTCTAATGCTCTGTCTGCTTTTATTCTATATGTATGGATTATGTACAGCAGTGGTGCCATAATACTGCAAACTTAAAAACGTCTGCAAAATTAGGTGTGTTTTTTTCATTCTCAATCTGGTCGCGTCCAGCTTTTTTAATGGCTGCATTGTACATCACCGGGCATTTATTAGGTACACATGTGTACGGGTTGGATCCCTTTTGCCTGAAGACCAAACTGCCGCATTCTTCGTGGCATAGATTCACAATGTGTTGCAACGATGCTCAATGGTACCAAGGGGCCAAAGAGTGCCAAGAAAATTCACACTCCATGACACACACCACCAGCTGTTTTAAAAGTTGATACAAGGCAGGAATCGATATGCTTTCATGTTCGTTGACGCCTAATTTATGACCCGACTCATCCGAAATGTCGCAAGCAGGAAAGGAAAATCGAGACTCTCATCAGAACAGGCACCGTTTTTCAATCTTCTATGTCACCAATGTCCGATGTAGATTGGGCCAAATTGGAGCCTCAGTTTCTGTTTTATCTGAAAGGAGTGGCACCCGGTGTGGTCTTCTGCTGCCTGTTTTTAGCCCATCCTGCTCAAAAGTTCCGACGTACTGTGCGTTCAGAGATGCCTCTTCTGCGTACCTTGGTTGTAACGGGTGGCTATATTTGAGTTCCCTTGTTGCCTTTTCCATCAGCTCGACCAGACTGCCATTCGCCTTTGACGTCTGCGCTTCAACAAGCATTTCGCCCACTAGGGCGACTGCCGCTCACTGGATGTTTTGTCTTTTTCGGACCAATTCTCAGTAAACAGCTAGAGATGGTTGTGCGGAATAATCACAGGAGGATCCGCAAGTTTTCTGAAATACTCTAGTCTGCCTTTCTTGGCTCCAACAATCATGCCACGTTTCAAGGCACACTCAAATACCTTTCTTTCCATACCTGTGCTCGGTTTTGAAGGAGGAGATTGTCTTGGACCATGTTTACATGGCCTAAATGACTGAGTTGCCGCCATGTGCTTGGTGATTAGAAATTTAAGTGTTAAGAGCAGTTGGACAGGTATGTACCTTATAAAGTGGCCTGTGAGGTGATATAATATATATAATAAACATGTACCTATACAAACAAGTATACTCAGCCTTTTTTTGCTATCAGTGATTCGGAGATAGATTAAATTAAAGAATTGGGAGCAGTTAAAAAACATACTCCACTACAGCACTCCAAGAACACGATGATGACAGTACAAAAATCGTAGGGGCTTCTTCAGGATTCTGTCAACAAATTAAGGCTCAGAGAGGGGCCTTGACTCTTAACACCATGAATTTTTAAGCGCCATAGTCAGTGTCGAAACACAGAAATTTTCAGCAATTGTATGCTTCCCATAGCATTACAAGACCTGTTAGTCAGGTGTACCTCAAATACAAAGCACATATAACGTTACATGACTTTTTGGATATTGGATGAACCTTCACTTACATTCCCAACTACCATTACTTTAAACTCTGAAGTAAATGCACAAAAACACAGTATTTTGGTGTCAAAATGGCCAGTTCCAAAGATCAGCCTTTTCATCTCCATGAGGTTTGAATATCCTATATTAGTTAAAATTAGTAACCATTATGTGGCGAACATCGCCATTGATATTAAACCATGATAATATAAATGTCTCGTAGGCTATGTCTACACTGCACGAGGACACACAAAAACCGACTGAAATGAAATTACTAAAAAACGTTAATGAAACTGAGTTTTCATGTCCACTACGATGTCAAAAGCAGCTGATAAACAATGTCAGTTTTAACATAAATCGATCGAAGCGCTTGGCGCCGTTTTGCGTTTTTTGTAGGTCGTTGCTCTGCTTTTTAATGTCTTGCGTCAAATTATAGCTCTTTGGGATGTAAACTACACCCTACACGGTGGGTGGAGTTAGCATGTTAAAGGAGTCAATTCTATAGAACACTGTAGCCACTGTGAGCACATTGTCCTTTGTGTGCTGTGATGCGTGCTACTGCTTATATTATATTTTGCACAGATTCTTGCACCAAAATCCTAAAAACCAATTATTTTTGCATACAGAATGATAACTGTATTGGCATCAAAATCTGTTTAAAAGAAAGGATTTAGTGCCAAAATCCCCAAAAAGCGCATTATTGAGCCAATTCCGTAAAAAAAAATATTTTTAGCTGTCTAGAACCGGAACAGTTTATTAGCGAACAAACACTTTTTTAAGATATTGATCTTAGCCATCCCAAATCGTAAAAAACTGATTCTGGCGCGAAACTCCGTAAAAATAACTATTTGATCAAAAAGCTAGAACACGTTATTAGCGCCAAAATTTTTAAAGCTACGGATTTTAGCCCCAAAAGCCATTAAAAACCGGATTCTTGCGCGCGAAAATCCGTAACAACCGTATATTTTTGGCTGTCAGAAGCTAGATAACGATATTAGGCAAAATTGTAAAAAAAATGTCATTTAGTGTCAAAAAAACATAACAAAATACACGGATTTTTGCGGCAAAATGTAAAAAAAACCGTATTTTGGGCAGTCTCAGAGGCGAGGATTACGTGATTAGCCGGCAATAAATATGTAAAAATAAAATTATTTTTGGTGCCAATAAAAACTTAAAAAACGGATTTCTTAGCGCCAAACAATTGTTAAAAAAAAAGTATTTTGGGCCAGTCAGAAGTGCGGTAGCAGTTACTTAGCGCTAAATCTGTTAAAAAAATTTATTTTTAGTGTCAAAAAAATATAAAAAAAAACGGATGTTTTGCGCCAAAATCCGTTAGATAATAAGTTTTGTGGTCATCAGAGGAAGATTAACTATTATTAGCGCAAAACAATTGTAAAAACCAAATTTATTTTAGTGCCAAAAAACGTTAATAAACTGATTTTGCGCCAAAATCGTAAAAAAACGTTTATTTTTGGCGTCAGAAGCGCGATACGTTATATCAGCGCAAAATCTGTAAAAAAGAAATTATTATTAGTGTCAAAAAAAAACGTAAAATTACAAAAAAAATAAAAAAGTATTTTTGCGCCGAAATCCGTTAAAAAACAATGTTATTTTTGGCTATAGGGAGATACCGTTAGTAGCGCTAAAATTGTAAAAATACAATTTATATTTTTTAGTGCCAAAAAACCTTTATTCTGGCATCAGAGGCTGAGGATAACGTTATTAGCGTCCGAAAATCTCTGTAAAAAACATTATTTTTGTGCAAAAAGTAAAAAAAACTGATTTTTGCGCCAAAATAATCGTATAAAAAAAAAAACGTATTTTTGGGGCTAGAGTGTGATGGTTAACGTTATTAGCACGCCAAAATCTGTAAAAACAAAATTTTATTTTAGTGCCAAAAAACAAAAAAATTTAATTTTGGCGCCAAAATCGTTAAAAACACTTAGTCTGGCGCAATAAATCCGTGAAAAAAAGTATTTTCTGGTGCCAAAATCCGTAAAAAACTTATTTTCAGCATGTAGCGAGCTAATTTATTCGTGCTAAAATTATGTTTAGAAAGAGATTTTATCATCAAATCTGTAAAAAAAAATGATTTGGATGCCAAAATCTATAAAAAAAGCATTTTTAGCGAAAAAAATTATAAATTGCGCAAAAAATCGTTAGCGACATGCAATGTTCATTTTATTACAAAAGTACAAAAAGGATACACAGCAGACATCTTGTATGTCAGATTTGATAAGATATAACTTTGTTACACAACTATAGGTGGGACTTTTGTGTTGGGAGGGTTGTCATTGAGAAAAAAACGCCGCAAACTTCGCGCCAAAAAACGGCCAAATGTTATTCGCGCGCTTTCCATGACTCCTGTAGTTACTTCTTGCCCTGTCTTTGTTATTTTAGAGCAATGTCTGCCAAAATTCGAGATCAGTAATTAATACGAAGCAGAAAAGAATGTCAAGTGTAGACACGCAGGAAGGTTTTTAACAATAGAGTCTATGGAGAGAGGATTACAGTCGTTTTTCCAGCGTTTTAGAAAACGAAAACGCTGAAAAAATGAGTTTTTTGTGCAGTGTAGACAGAGCACTTACTGTTATAATATAAGGTCATTTTGATATATGACACTTCTGTATTATAACATTATTTTTCTTTTTTATTTACTTTTTTCTTCGTTTATTTATTTGACAAATTTTTTCAATGCCCAGGGAACATTATAATTTTTAGGACAACTAAAAAATGTCCAGGCAAGGAGTTATTATTTATCTGAGTTATTGCCTTTCCCTTGGGTTCAGATGGGAAAATGCTCAAATGTAACTCAAAGTCATAATAAAACTGTATCTAACAGCAGCTATAGAGATAAAGGAAAAAAAGATACAATAATACAGGCATCATTGTACAGACAATAGCTTTAAATAAGATTTAGAGCAGTCATTAGTCATACTCCTTTTTCTTACAACAGAACCACCCTTGCTTAACACTAGGACTACTGGACTCGTGACCCCGCCTAGAACTACTGAAAGGAGTCATTTTGACTCCTTGCTTGTTTTCGTTTATTTTTAGAGTTTCATTTGTGGTTATTTATTAATAATTTATTTTTTGTAATGTATTATTATTGTGAGATCCAACAGTAATGCTTTTGATTGTTTTTTTTCTGCTTTTCTTATTTTTCTACAGAAAATAACAATAATTATAATAGACGTTTTTCAAACATTTTTTTTATTCAAGTGCACACATATAAACAACAACTGAAGAACAAAAAGCAGAGAAAATGTAGGTGGAGGAGCATAAAAATAAAAATATGGCGCAGAAATTCACCTTCTAAACATTTTGTGTTTTGCATTTTTTAGGCATTGCCTTTGATTTATTGGCAGTACATTGCCCACACAAGACTTACCACAAGTCTTACAATTGCCGACAGATCTATTTTTTTGCACTTTTCTTTGATTGGAAAAATTTTGTTTAAAAACCATCATTTCCCTGAGAAATGAAAAAACCCTTGGGACGTGGAACCCTTTTCCCTATCTGTGACATAAGGAAACCTCAACTCTCTCACAAGCGTTGCAAAAATGCCTTGCGTGACATTTTTTGGGGGGGTAATCTCCTTGAATATTATCCATGCATTTATACCCGCAAAGTCAAAAGGGCCCATTTTCAAATGCATGAACAGGCCATCTCCTTGTGCATGTTCGTGTGGTATATTTTCGTTCAATAGAGGTGAAAAAAATGGCACAGCGGTTCCGGCATCCAGTAAAAAAATTAATACTTAATTGTTCCAAAGCATTAAAAACAGAAATAGCAGCACCCCCACCGCACTGCACAAAAATAGCGCGATCCCCGTTAACGCCGACGCGTTTCGGGTGAATAAACACCCTTAGTCATTTTCGGGTATATTTTCGTGCCATCTGATCCACTACATTTACTCCATATTTTGTTTCATTGTAAAACTTTACCGTTTCTGGAGGTTTTTTAGAGGAATCAGACGCAACAACAACATCTGGATGGACGGAACTCAAAATGAAAACATTTTTGTTGACCTTTCCTTGATATACTGTAAGTGTAAAATTGTTTTCATTTCTAAACACTTTTAGTGTTGTAAAAAAATTCCTCTTTCATGGATTTTATTTCTTTAGGCACTTCTCGCCTTATTTCTTCAGTGTTCCCAAAATGGTTGTTCCTTTGCTTTTTAGCTGTTTAGCTAATTTTACTAAAGTAAAATAATTATCGGTTGTAAAAATTGCGACCTTTTTTCAAAAACGGGTCCAATAACTTCATTACCACATGGTCAGCTAAACGGTCCTCAGACGGCGTTGTCATCTTTGCCTAATAAGGAAGCCATTTGCCAGATATTTGCTACCCTTTATCAACAGCTAGCCAATATTTGTGGCCATATTTATCGGGTTTGGAAGGCATGTACTGCGTGAATGGACACCTGTTTTGTTTGGGGAAAAAAGTTGCTCATCCACCGTTATGTATGGGTCAGGTTTGTAAAAACGCAATACAATTTTCAATAAACCTGTCCCACACAGTAGAAAATAGAGAAAAACTTGTCCGTTTGCAGTCCTTTCGATCGAGTAGATTTCTCATCAAATCTGAGAAACCTCATATTTCAACAAACCCGGGTTCCTAGACATTGCCCCTTTCCCAAAACGGTATTCCCCAGTCATTCCCCCAAATACTGCAAAACGAGTGACGGTTCATGCCAGATATTCCACGAGCATAGAATATCGGCAATGAATGCATCTAGCTCCTCATCAGATAGAGTAAACTGTAAATTATTGTTCCTGCATGCTTCTGCAAGCGTACATTCTTTTTAGTTCAATATATTGAATCAAAAAATAAACGCCATGCGCTCAAAGGGGCTATCGATAATGATATTTCTTCTGGCGTATCCTGTAGGGCCAGGTGCTTCTCGAAGAATATTTTGGCTGTCACGCCTACCAGGCAAGTGTTCTCCAATTTCAACAGGTTTCCATTTAATACCATCCGCTGAAATAGTATTCCTTCAGATTCGCCTTCTCTGGTGTTTTTGTGTTGCATTACCTTCGCCGCATCGTTTTACCTGTTTGTTCTTTCAATTCTGGACGTTTTGTGTTTTTTTTCGTCCACGACCAGGAGGATGGTCACGAGGCAACATAACTGCATGAGCCCGAAACCCAGTTGATGTGCTTGGAATATCTGGAAAAAAGTTTGATGAATATTTAGAATTTTTGTTTTGTAAGGGTCCGTGCACATGGTGGATTAGTGGCGGAATATCCGACCGGATATTCTCACCACAATCCGGCCCGTACCCGCCCGCTCAGGTACAGAGCGGAGTTTTTATACCTGAAGCTCCGCTCCGAACCCCGGGCTGGACCGCTGTCTGGGACGGAGCCGTGCTTGTGCGTAAGCAAGCGCTGCTCCCGTCCCTGACAGCGGCCCAGCCCGGGGTTCGGGGCGACTTCAGGCATGAGCGGGCAGGTACGGCCCGTATTGGGGGCAAGAATATCCAGATGGCTATTCAGCCAGAATTCTGCTAGTGTGCACAGGCCCTAATCAGTGTGTGGAAGAACAAATAAATACACATAACACTACCTTTGGGATTTGGGTTTCCTTTTGAGTCTTCAGATTCACTTGATATGTTCTGAGGAATTAAAACTTCATCACTGCAGAATCAAAATTCATGTTCCTGCAATTCGGATTCCGATTCATTCTCCGGGATGGATTGCAAAGTAGCCCGAATATCCTGAGGCTTTATCAAAGTCTTCTCTCCATATTCCTCACAATTCCATAATTCTATATAGTTCCCTGCTGAAAAAAAAGAAATGAAATGAAAACTAAAAGAAATAATAACTGTTCTGCCACCTTCAAAAGTAGGTGGGCTGAATCAGTTGACAGGCAGCTAAAACTATTTTCAAAGAATTCCCTACCTGTATGAGTCTTCAGAGCTCGTATGTCTGCGCTGTTCTCTTTGTCTCTTCAGCTGAACTGATAGTAAAGTTACCTATCCAGAATATTTAGTCCCCCCTGCAAACCTTAGAAAAACACCCACCCTTCATTAGCATAAGATAGAAGCCTAGAGTAAACAAGCTATTTTGTTCAGCATTACACAGTAATACAAGCAGGTAAAAACAAAGGAAAATGTAAAAAGTTGACATGTAAATTGAACTACATCTATTATGAACATCAGGGTAAATAAGACAGAGTGAAAAAATTATGCACAAAACTTTATAGCAAACATTTAGTGACAAAAGGACCTCAAAATATAGTAGGGATTCAAAATGACTCCCTTCAGTAGTTCTTGGTAAATTTTGAAAAAAACGTGCAAATTTTTCACCAAAATTATTTATTCTCACAAAATCTTTTTTCACATCATATTTGAGGAAAAGCACCGAGTTTCCCAAGCCGGAATTCTGAAAAATGTAGTCACAGAAGAGAAATAAAAAAAGAAAGGAGTCAAAATGACTCAATAAGTATTTCTAGTGTTAAAGGTGTTTTGCCACAAAGTAAAATTGACGTGGAAAGCTTGCACATGAAATAACAAACATTTTCACCATTCATTATTATTAAAACTTCTGGACCCTTTTTGTCTTAGCTGCTCCTTTAGTGATCCATTGTTTACAGCTTATCTCCAGGGGATACGACCAGGGCTGGAGAACTCAGCCTGGTCAGACATCAAACCCCTCCTCTCAGGCAGCTACTCAGTGTTCAAACCCCAGGTGCTGTCGCTCTACTCCCGTCCTCTGTACTCCTTAGTAATTAGTAATTAGTCAAAGAGTGCAAATGAATAAAAAAGAAACCTCAATGAGGTATATACATTAATAAAGAGAAAAAAAAAAAAACAGTTTTGGGTTCCCGCAGGATTTGAACCATAAAGACCCCTTTTTCTGTGAAGCCCAAAAACATTACCTCTCAGCTACTCACAATGCTTTACATAAACAGACCTTTTTTTAAATACAGAGAGGAAAGCCTGGTGATGTCATCCTGCTTGGGTCACATGATATTCAATTCAAACAAAAACACACACGCCCCTTTTGAGCACACAGAGCTGAAGAGCAGGATACAGGAGGTATGACATGAATCGTGGCAAACCGCTTTAAATCCATACAGCTTTACAGACAACAACTAGAAGACTGTATAGGAGCTACAAGTCTTCCCCTCCCAAAAATAACCCGCCCTGGGGT
>JAODAL010073005.1:0-14889 GCA_025379985.1 Phyllomedusa bahiana | reverse complement strand
AATGCGACTGGCCCACCTATCGTGCACCAAAAGCCAAATGCGTTCCCTCCTTTTACCCCTCCACGCCCCCTGGGGCCCCCCCGTTTACACCCCCCCTTTAGGGTATTGCCGAATTTGGGAAAGAATTGCGAACACAATTTGGGGGGTTTTTTTTCCAAGTTCCTTGTAAAAAATTAAACATTTTCAGAAAAAAATTGCAGATTATTGTAAAAAAATTTTTTTTTATTTTCAGAGCGAATGCTCAAAACAATTTGTGAAAACGCCTGTGGGGTCTTTTAACTCACTGCACCCCTGGATATACCCTTTAAGGGGGTGTAGTTTCCAGTTGGGGTTTTTTTTGGGGGTATTATTGATTTTTGGACCTTAGGGGTCCACAAATTAAAAAGGGCCCCAAAATAAAATCGTAATGAAAATGAGGCCCCCAGAGTCCAGTAGGTGCTCCTCCTATTCTGGGGCTTGGGGTTTGGGAAATTTTTTTTTTTTTTCACTTAGGGCCCACATAGGGGTATCTTGAAACGGGAATCTGGGGATTCAATTTTAAAGTTGATTTCCCTGATACTTTTACCGTTTCTTTCAATAAGTATAAAAATTGGGAAAATCTGAAAAAAAGTGAAATTTGAAATTTTCTTTTTCCACTTTGCTTTATTTTTGTGAAACACCAAAGGGGTTTAATAAACTTCCTAAATGCGGTTTTGAATACTTTAAGGGGTGTAGATTTAGAGAGGTCTTTTGGGGGTATCAAAACTACAGGTAAATCAAAGTCACGTTAGAGGGACGGTCCCAAAAAAAGTATATTGAATTTTCTTGAAAATTTGAAAATTACTATAAATTTATAAGCCCCAAATTAAAAAAAAAAAAAAAGACATTTAAAAAAATTTTTCCCAAATAAAGCAGACATATGGTAGATGCTTGTTATAAGCTATTTTGAGTGGAATAACTTGTTTACATGCAAAAATTTTTTAAGTTTGAAATTGGAAAATTTTTCAAATTTTTCACGAAAATTTTGATTTTTTTACAAAAAAAACAAGCATTTTTGGCCCAAAAATTTCTTACTATTTTAAAGCACAATGTGTCCGAGAAAACAATTCTGAATAAAAGGGAAATGGGTTAAAGTGTAAAAAAGTTATTCTGACATAAAGTGCACAGACAGTTTAAAAAATGGGGCTCTGTCAGAGGGGCAAAACTGGCCCCGGGGCGGAAAGAGGTTAAGAGGTCTTCCGCACCTAGAAAATTGGGCCCTTTTCCGGCACTTGACACGCATTTATGTCATCATTTTAGGAAAGGAGTTTGCAGAGAGTCACGCATTGAGCCCACTTTATATGCAGCAGGTAAAAATGAAAAAGATATTAAAAGTTCAGAACACCCACTTTTGCCAGTTTACAAATCAACAAATGAAACATAATTGGTATCACCAAACCCATAAAAGTCTGATCTATTAACATGTAACATTATTTATCCCTTACAGTGAACGCCATAGAAAAAAGAAAGAATAACAAAATTACAAGGGAGAGGGGAGGAGTTGATCACTTTTTCCCATAAAATTGGAATAAAAAGTGATAAAAAGTGGGGTACATAAAAAATGGTCCCCAAAAAAAACCCCTCTACCCCGAAAAACAAGGCCCCTATCTGGTCCATAGGGGAAAAAATAGTATTAGAACATGACGAAAACTCTAGAAAAAAAATAATGTGTAAAGCTAGGTCTACATGGCAATTTGAAAATGCTACCCAAAATCTGACAGCATTTTCAAATTGCTGGACCACGCATAAGACAGTGGTTGGATTTCGGATTCCTGGCGGCGCAGTACATTGGGGCGGCAGTTAAGGTTTCTCTCAGTAAAAAATCCATGCTGTGTAGGACTACGCGGTTTTTTCTATTGAGGGTACACGGAAGGGTATGGCCCTTTTTCAGCGGGTTCGAAGATGAATCCGGTGAAAAAAAACCAAAAATCCTGTATGTGAAGACCCTTGGTAAGAGGGAATTTAAAAACCCCGTGCTCCTGGGAAAATTTTAAAAGGTGCAGCTCATGATGAACAATTTCTGCCCAACCTAAAACTAGGGGAAAAATTTCAGTAAAAAATGAGTAGGGTGAGTTAATTGAAGTTTAAAAGGGTACAGTATAGCAGTGATACTGTGTCAGCCTTTTTTAACCCTGGTGCCCCCCAGGTATATACTGGCCAGCATGTACTTCTAAAAGGCTCTGTGCTGGCTTCCATTGACTTTCATTTTCCCTGTTGGTCAATACAGCACATAATAATAGCTCTCAATATGAGCTATGTATTATCGTAGCCTCAAAAACGCTGTGTAAATAACTAAATAATGTCCCATTATTCTTTGATTTTTTTTTTTTGTAAAATTGTAGAAATGTGTGTATGGGGATCAAAAGGGCAAAAGGGCCCTTGACCATGGAATGCGAGCTTGCGTTATGTGGCCAAAATGTCTTAAATCCCTTTTTTTTTTTTAAATATTTTTCCTTTTTTTTTTTGGGCCTTTCCCCCTAAAAATCCGGATAAGGGGGCACTATTAAAATTAAAACCCCCAGAACAAGACCTTTATTATAGCTCTTTTGGCTGAAAAACTTTTCCAAGTAAGAGGAAATTATAGGCCCCATTTTACACGGAAAATTTTAAAAGGTGAAAGTTCACTAGGAAAAATTGCACCCCCCCATTCATAGGGGGGAAAATTTGCCTTTTTTAAAAAAAAATTTAAAAAATTAGGATGTGAAAAAGGGGCCCCTCCTGCTCCACCCCCCCCGGCCCGGGCCGCGGGCGCCCCCGGTGCCCTTTACTTTCCGGGTCCCCAAAACCCCGGGGTTTTCGGGTCCCGACTTTGGCCGGGGCCGAGCCGGGGGGCCCCCAGTTCCCCAGGGACTCACCAACCTCGCTCCTGTGCCCGTCCGGTCCCCCCCTCCCGGCCCGAGGCGGCTTTGCCTGTGTCCAAAAGGGCCCGGAAAGCCGCGGCGTCGTTTTGTGGTTTTTTTAAAAAGGGAGCGCCCCTTTTAATTGGCTAATTGCCGGGGCCCCTTTCCTACTTAAGGTACGTCCCATTTAAATTTCCTTTGGCAAAAATTTATGTTCCCTCGTGCCTTAGCTAAAGCGTTCCCTAATTTGTTTTTCCCCCTTTTCCCGTGTACCAGCCCCTTTGTTGGTTCCCCGCTCCGAACCTCTGCCCCCTGCCCCGGGCCCTTTCCCTGCCTGCCCCGGGTTGAACCTTTGCGGGCCCCCCCTAAATTTTCCCCTTTCCCCCTAAGACTACGATTCTGGGAAATCCCGTTTCCTTTCCACGCTGAACCTCGGCTGCCACCGCATGCAAGTAAGGTTAAGGGGGGAAAACGACCTGGTGGGCCTAAAAGCCGCGGGAAAAGTCCATCCCGTTTTGGGCGGGGGTCTGGTAAAAAAAACCGGGGGTTACTTGTTTCCCCGTTCCCGGGCCGTGGTTTAAAATACCATCGCTTCCCCCGGTGGTATGGGAAATTCCACAAACCCACCCCTTTCGTTAAAATCCCCCCCTGGCCCCCGGCCAAGGTGCCCCTCCCAAAGGGCATGCGGATTCTCACAAAGATTTTTGGGCCCCCCCAATGAAACCCAAAATTCGCAAAACAAGGTCAGCAGTTGGGCCCCCTCACCGCCGATGCGTCGGGCTTTTTGGATTCCCACAGCAGTCCCCGCCCCCCATCTGTGGTCCGTCTACATCTACAGCCCCTTTGGCCACCGTGGGCCCCAAAAAAACTTAGGCCCCCTTTCCCTCCAGCTTTGCCGGTGATCCCAAGCTCTCCCCGGGGGGTTTCTTTATTTCCAGTGTCAATGAACTTTGGGGGATGATGGCGGATCATTTTTCCCCCTCGGGGGTCTAAGGGGGCCCTTTTTTTGTGATTATTTTTGGGGGAAGGGCCCTGGCTTGGGAAACCCCCCTCTGGGACAAAAAGGGGGACCCTGTGACTGCGGACCTACAGCCCTTCCTCCGGGAAATTTCCGCTTTGTCTTGGGACCCGGGGCCGCGCCTCCTCCGCCGGGGGCCGCCCTTTTTGGGGCCTCCGTCAGGGCCGGGGTCTTCTGTGGGGGGCCCTTTTTGGGGTTTTAAATTTTTCCGTACCCGGGCTTGGGAAAGGCTCGCTTGGAACAATGCCGCCCTCTGCGCTACCTTCATGAAGGGTTGTCCGCAGGGTAAAAGAGGGTTTTTGGCAAACAAGAGCCCTTCCCCCGTCCCCCCTTAAAGGGATTTATAAATCAGCTTTTGTTTTGGGATTTTAAAGGTTCGCGGAGGGGCCCAGGGGGAGCTTGCCAAAAAAGGGAAAACTTGCTCGTCCCGTGGGCCCGGTTTCCACCTGGCTCCTGTTTTCCCGAAATTCCCCCCTATTCCACCTTTTTTAAAAACTTTCAGGGTGGAAACCGATTGCAAGTGGATGGGGGTCACTTAAGGAGCAAGAACAAAAACCGCCGTCGGGCAGAGAAGGCTATCCCTCTACTGCGCCACCCCCCCCCCCCCCCCCCCCCGGCCCAATTTCCCGGCAAAAACGGGTCATCTTCTTTCCCCCACCCTTTCCGGGAAACTCTTACCTGGGTTTTGGGGGGGAGAGGGGGGAATAGGTTCCAGTTTCCTCCTCTCCAGTCGATGAGGGCCAGAAAGAGGTAAATTCTGTTTGGCTGGTCCTTCTTTCCCAAAGATTTTGCCTTCCTGGACTCGGGGATCTCCCCGGGTACTTCATCTTTCCCTCTTTGGAAAACCCGGGGTTACCGCTTTTCCCTGTATTTCCGGTGGAAAAAAACCGCTGCTTTTTCTTCGGTCAGGGGGGAAAGCCCCTAAATAAATCCCATCGGAAATTTAACCCGGCCGGTGACTCCCCTTTGTGGGGGTTTTTCTGCATAAAGAGAGGATTGGGTTTTCCCGTTCTGCCCCGGGTTTCCCCTGGCTACCTTTCTTGGGGGTTTTTCCCCCGGTTGCGGGCCCATCCCCAAACCCTATGCTGGGAATTGGAAGCCGGGCGGAAGCCCCCTGCTTTTGGGGGCCCGGGGAATGCCAAAACCGCTGCTTGGAGGTACCTCCCCCGGTCCCTTTACCATTTTTCCCCCGGCTCCCGCTTTTTAAAAACCCTTTTTGCCCTGGCTGCCGGCCGTTTAACCAGGATTTTGGGGGGATGTATTCCCGGGGAAGGAGGCCGATTCGCGCCACCCCCAATTGGGCCCTTTTACGTCTGTCCTTTTAAACCCCCTCCCAAAAAAACCCAGCCCTCCGGGGGGAGGGTCCCCCCCACTGCCCCCGTGCCGGAAATCAGGCCATGTGGGCCTTTACATTCGGGGAAAATTCTGCAGAAAGGATTCAATCCTTTAAAGTCCTCCCCCCCCAACCCGGGGAGGGGGTTTTTCTTCGTGCGGAAGGGATGGTTCTCTCCTTTGTTTTTTAGATTATGGGGGGTCAAAACCCAAGGGATCACCTTTAAAAATTTCGCTACCCCATTTCCCACTGATCTCGGAGCTGTTTGCCGTTTTCAAGGGGGGGCTAGATTTATTTTCCAATTTGGGTCTCCTTTTGGGGCCAAAAAACCTCTCAAAATTTGGGAAAAGGGGGAAGGGGGGAAAACGGTTCAACACGAAAACGGGACATTTCGAATATCTCGTGATCCCTTTTTGGGCATCCCAACCCCCCCGGCCTTTTTCCAAGGGTTTGTCAATGACGTTTTTAGGGGGCCCTGCTGTACACCCCCGTCATTGTATACCTGGACGATATTTTTGGGTTTTTTTCCCTGTTTTACGGCACCCGGGGGGAACCCATAGTGCCCCAAAAAGTCCTGCGGACCCTGGGGACTCCCCGGTTATGCTAAAAGGGGTTTTTCGGTTCCCCAGGCCCCCTTTCCCTTTTCCCTGGGGTACTTTGTTCTGATCAGGTCTTCGGGATGGTTTCCGCGAAAACTCCCCAGCGTTTCCAACTGTGGAAGCCCTGTCGGTTTCCGGGGGCGTTTCCAGTTTTCTAGGATTCGCCAATTTTTACTACCGGCATTTTTTATTCCCCATTTTTAAAGGGTTTGTGGTTTCCCATTGGGGGCTATCACCCGGAAAAAAAGCAAATTTTCCTGAGGGGTTGGGCCCCCCAATCTCCCAGAGGGTTTAGGGTTTTCCCCCTTTTTTAAAATTTTCTGCCTTACCCTTCCGAAATTTTTTTTGGTTCCTTTCCCGGTTCCTGAGGGGCCCCCTTAAGCCTGGGGGTTGAGGCATTTTCCCGGGGGGGAGCAGGGGCGGGGGGCCTGCCCAAGAAGGGCCCAAAAGGGGGAAAAAACCCGGTCCCCTTTGCGGTTTTTTTTTCTAAGATTTTCTCTTGGGGCAAAAAGAAAAAAAGCACTTTTGGAAATTTTCGGGGTTTTGGGCCCAAAAAAAGATTGGTTTTTGGAGGGTGGAAAAATTCCTCTTGGGGGAGTTTTGACACCCTTTTTGAGTTTTTTAAAAGAAAAAAAAATTCTGCAATTAACCACAGAGGCCCCAACCCCCTTTTAAATCCTCGCCGGCCCGGTGGTTCTCTTTTTTTTTTCCGTTTTGTTTTTTTGATCCACTTTTTTTCCGGACGGAAAAATATAAAGGCGGATTCCCTCCCCCGTTTTCTGACTTTACCGGGGGGGGAACCCGGGTGCCTCAGCATTTCATCGTTTTCCCGAAGGGGCCCCGGGGTCCTCGTGGGCCCCGGGGGAAATCTCCTCGAAAGGTTTTTCCCTCCAGGCAAAAACCTATTGTGCGCCCCGAAATCGGAGGGGGAATTCTGGGTTGGGGGCTAGCTCTTTCTGGGGGGAAACCCCCGGGATTGGGAAAAATCCTTTCTCTCATAAAAAGTCACAAATGGGGGCCCAAACCCCTCCCTTTCAAGGACGCTAAGGACTTTTTTCCCTTTCTGCACCACTTTGCCCCCAAAAAACAAGGTTCCTCGTTTTAGGCCCCGTTTGGGCTCTTGGGTCCCTTGCCAAAAGTTCCGGGAATTTTCCCCCATGGTCAAACAAAAGGCGGGGACTTTATCACGGCCCTTCCCCCCCTTTCGTGGGGGAAAACTCGGGCCCTTTGGGTTGCCCTGACCTTTTTTCCAAAGATGCCCCCACTTTGTGCCGCTTCCCTGGTCTTTTTTTTCGGGTCCCCAATTTGGCAGGTTTCTTCTACCAATAAATCTTTTTAAACATGGTTACCTTACCACTTTCGTATACCGACCGAGGCTTTCCATTTTGGGCTCAAATTTTTGGCGTGCTCGGGGTTTTTCCCCGGTTGAAAATTTTCAAGTTGGGTTTTTTCTTCCCCCAATCTTCCCCCAGAACTAGTTTGGACAGGTGGAGAGGGAAAACCCAAATCTTGGGGAGAGATTTTTTAACCCCCATTTCGTGCCCGGACGTCGGGACAAGGGTTTCCAAAGTTGTTTCCTTTGGGAAAGGGTTTTTCTTAAATTTTTTGGGAAACCCCGGGAACTCTACGGGCCCCGTTCTCCTTTTTGGTGGTCTATGGCCGTCCCCCACGCCCCTCCCTTCCCCCCGGGGGGGGCTTCCTCCTCAAGGTCCCCGCCCGTGGACAATAAGGTTCAGGATTTTAAAGGCCATTTGGCGAGAGACCCGAAAAGGGCCCTACTCCCAGGGCTTCTCCCCTATGAAGCCCGGGCTGAAAGAAGAGGAGGCCTTCTCCCTGTTCCCCCCCCGGGGGGTTTTTGGGTGTGGCCCCTTTTGGTCCCAAAAGCCTAAAGTTTCCCCATTTTATAAATTGGGTCCGCTTTTTCCCGGGGCCCCCTTCGAATTTTGCCGAAACTAAAACCGGTGCCCTATAAAATCTTTTTCTGCCCCCATCCTCCGGATCCCTTTAACGTTTTCTTATGTTTCCCCCCCTGAAGCCTTTGGTCCAAAAACCGGTTCTCCCCGGGAGGGGCGGGGGCTAATTTCCCCGTTTGCTAGAACCCCCCGGATTTTTTAAGTAAAGGGGACAACCGGGGACATGAAGATCGTCGGGGGGGAAGCTTTTTATTTCTTTTTCGATTGGGGGGGTTTTCGGTCCCGAAGGAGGCCCTGGGAACGAGTCCAATATCCCTGAACCCAGCCCTTTACCCGGTAAGTTCCTTCTGCCAAAAAGAGGGGGGGGAACCTAAGGGGGGGGGGGTTTCTGTCAAGGGCCCCTCCTGCCCCCCGGGGCCCGCGGGCCGCGGGCGAACCTTTTGCCCTCTGCCCGGGGTTTGGCCCTCCGGGGTTTCGGGTGAACGCCGCTGGCCGGGGAGGCCGGGGGGCCGCGTTTCCCGGGAAAACCAAACCCTGCCCCTTGTGCCCCCGCGTCCCTCCCGGCCGAGGCGACCCCGTGCCTGTGTTTTAAAGGGGCGGGGGCCCCGGGCTCGTTTCGTGGATTTAAAGGGCCAGCGTCCCTTTAATTGGAAAATTTGGCCTGGGGGGGCCCCCTTCTCCAAACTTAAGGTACGTAAAAACTAAACTCCTTGCTTTTTTCTTTGTTGCCTCGGGGCCTTAGTTTAAAGGTTCCAAAAGTGTTTCTGGGCTTTCCCTTTTGTGTACCAAAACCTTTGTTCGTTCCTCGCTCCAAACCCGGGCCCCCTCCCCCGGGCCCTTTCCCTCCCTTTTCCACGACCCCCAAAAAACCCTTTTGCCCCCTCCCCCTGCCCTTTTTTCCCTCCCCAAAAGGATTTCGATTTTCGGGACAAACAAATTTTTTTGTCCCAAGCTGCACCTCGGCTGCCACCCCCAAGCAAGTCACGTCGGGGGGGACAAAACCGGGTAGCCTCACGCCGCAGCAAGTCCACCCCGTTTTGGGGGGGGCTCGGGTTTTGAAAACCGGGGGGTTTACTTAGTTATTTTTCCTGGCGTGGCTTAACAAATTTCGCTTGCGGTTGGGTCCGGGGTATCCAAAAACCCAAAGGCCCCTTTACGGGTTGAGTTCCTTTTTTCCCACGGTACGCAGAAAAGCCACTTTTCCCTCACACGGGAAAAATTGCACAAATGAAAACATTTTTAACTTTGGTTTAAAACAATCCCTTCTATGTATGAGGGGGGGTTGTTTGGGCCAAATTTTAAAATTTGTTATAAAAAAAGGGCTATAAAAAAGGGGTTCTAATTTTACTGTAAAAACAAAAAATTAAAATTTGCTGGTTTAAAAACCAATTGATGATGCTCTTTTTAGTGTTGGAAAATTTTGAAATGTGCTGGGAACCCTCTAAAATCGAATAAAAATTTGGTTTGGTAAAGCCAGCAGGGTTTTGCACCCACATGTATGCAGTTTTTATGCTGGAAATCATTTTGAGCAGTGAAAAAAAATTTTTTGGGGAAAGCCTCACATGGTCTTTGGATTGGTTGCACCCAATCACTTTTCCCTAAAAAAAAAAAATTTTCTTTTTGTTTTCCCAATTGCAAAAATTTTCATGCCAAAAAAAATTTTTTTTTCCGTTATATATTTGTTTTCACATTTAGGCAAAAAATTTTTACAAAAAAATTGTCTTTAAATTAGTTTTTCCTTTTCAGTTTTTTTCGGCAACCATGGGGAAAAATTCAGCCCCAATTCAGCAGCCCTTTTCCGAAGGAAAGATAAAAAAATCATTTAAATTGAATTATGTATTTCCCCTTTTCCCTGTTGGAAAAAATTTTTGTTTGTTTTGGTTGCATGTTATTTTTCATTTAGTCAAAAAAGGGTTTCCGAACTGGTCCGCCCCGGAATCTGAAGAAATTAGTCATAAAAAAAAGGTTTAAAACAATTTTTTTTGGGGACATTTTTAATTAGTTTTTGGGATTTGATTCAACTTTAAAAGGGGAAAAACAAAAATTTCTATTTTAAATTTACATTTTTGGTTATTAGTTTCAAGATGAAAATAAACTAAAAAGCGTACATAAGCATAAAAATACTTTAGGAACGCAATTCAAAATAACTTATTAACACAAAAAATATTACTTTGAATTTTCTTGAAATAAGGAATTTTTACATAGTTGTTCAACTGAAACTGTATCATAGTATTTCTCTTTTAAGCTTCTGTTTTTTGGATGTTTGGAAAAAAAACCCTGGTTGAGCCCAAGGTTTTTTAAACCGGAGTGTTTTTGGCACATTTTTTGGTGCGGTTTTTTTTTGCAGAAATTGCTGTGTATTTCTGAAAAAAAAAAAATGCACCAAAAGACGCTTAAAAAATGCAAAAAAACGCTCCGTGTGACAGCACCCTAAAGGAAGCCACAGTCATTCTAGAGGAACTGTTACAAAACATATACCACAATCGGAGGTTTAGTACATTTTCGTGGATTTGATAGGTAGTTCAATTATAAACCTTTAGAATTCCCGTCAATAAAATGGCTTTGTCTCAGGGGAATGGAAACTTAAAAAATTCCTAAAGAAATAACTTTTTAAAGCAGTGAATCATTTTCCTTTTTTTTTTCAAAGAAAAAAAAAATAATTTTTTAGTAGTTACAAATGCCATCTGTGTTCACTGTTTTAAAATTTTAAAGCGAAGTGCAAAAAAGCACCACAAGAATTTGGGAGTGTGGTTTAAAAACTTTTAATTCAATGTGGTATTTCATAATGAATGCAAAGGGCCGCCCCAAAAAAAGGTTATACACTAACCTGTATCTCCGCATTATTATGATTTTATGGTAATCTTGGTTTTAGGGAGGATGATACATTTTCTGGCCCCAGGGTTTTTATATTTTTTTTGCTATAAAACGAGTAAAACCCTTTTTTTTAGGGAAAGTTTTTTTTTTTTTTTTTTTAAAAATAAATTAAATTTTTGTTAAAAAAAACATCCATTATTAATATACTGTAGTGATTTTTCACAAAATCGATGCACCCAAAATTGAATTTCTAATAAAAAATCACCTGCTTTTTTTTTGGGGGGTTTATATTCGGGGAAACGGGTAAGAGTGCATTCCCCCGTTGAGACCTTTTTTGGCATTCAAAAGAAATTTCCTAAAGGGGGGATATGTCTTGGTTCCACTTAAGGGACTTTCAGTAATCATAATGGGGGTCATCTCGGTGCTCCAGAAAGAGGATATTTCTAATGTAGCTTTTAGGGATTACAGAAATAGTTTTTAAATATAAATAGGAGAAAAAACACAAAAAATGTTTCCACCTACCAAATCACGTCCTTTTGGGGAAAAATTTTAAATTTTGGGGGGAGTTTTACGTTTTTGGTTTTCACAGAAAAAAAACCCGGGTATTTTAGGAGTACCTTCTGGCCAGCGCGTACTAGAGCGCAGGGGAGGGGCGGCCCCATTCACCTTCATTTTTCCCAAAATACGAGTCAGAGAAGACAGAGGTTAATCATAGCTCTCTGTGAGAGTTATGATTACCATAGTTACAGGCCGTATTACGAAATTTGAAGTAAGGCCTGAAAGATGCAGTGTGAACATAGCCTTATAAAGCAAATATTATAGATGTGCCATGATTGTGTCAGAAATGAATACTCCTTTGAGGAAGAAATCCAGAGATAATACAAAAACAGTTTTTACTGGATTGGTTGTTTAGGTTGCTTAACATAGCACATAGAGCCCTATAGTTCCAGCAATACAGTGCAAAAACAGTGCAGCCACACAGTGCTCACAATAACACTGCCATCAGTTGAATGCAGCTGTCAAAGATGAACATTACTTTCTGAAGTATAGGTTGCTTAAATACAGGTTTGTGCCCTGATGGCTGGATGCTGCAGAGAGGGGCACTGGGAGCCGCATGTTTGCTCAGCCCTGGCTTAGCAGGAACATGATGTTGCCGAAAATGCACCAAAATTGTGATGGATTTTTATCGGTGAAAGGTAAGCCAACCAGTAGTTCATCCAAAAAGCTCAAGCAGACTAAATATGCATCACATTTATTAAACAGCCTGAGTCACTGTGATAACTTTGGTACATCTTTAGAAAGCCTGTTCTAAGATTGCAGTGTTTTAGACCAGATTAATAAATCTTCTGCAATATTAACCCCTTCCCAACATTTGACGTACCCATACATCCTAGCAGAAAGTCCCTTCCCGCAAAGGGACGGTGAATGCCGTAAAACAAAAAAAACAGTCACAGAATCTAGAATTTTGTTAATCCCGTATCACATAAAATGGAATAAAAAGAGATCAAAAACTCATATAAATGCCAAAGTGATACCAAGAAAAACGTCAATTCATCCCGCAAAAAAAAAAAAACCGTACACAGTGTTGAATATGGAAAAATAAAAAAGTTATGGCTATCAGAAGACAGTGATGCATAAATATTGTTTTACACAAGAAAATAAAAAATGTCAACTCATCCCGCAAAAAACAAGCCCATAATCAGCTCCGACATTAAATCACAATTTTTATAGACATATTTCTATTGTGTAAAAGTAATAAAACATAAAAAAACTATTTAAAATGTATTTCATTCCAATTGTACCAACCCGCATAGTGAAGTTATTATGTTATCTACTGTATACCACATGGTGAACACTGTAAAAATTAAGTCCAAGAAACAATGGCAGAACTGTGGTTTTTTTTCCACCCATTTTCAGGGCCCAATGTTAAAAAACTATGGAACACCGGTGCGCCCAAAATGCACAATAAATGAGATCTATGAGTGGCGTTGAATCGAAAATGGGGTGACTTCTCGAAGGTTTCACCTGTCCTGGTACTTTGGAGGGTTTGCAAATTGCAACATGGCACCTACCGAAATCTGTGTTCCAAAAACCAAATAGCACTCCCTCCCTTGTACGCCCTGACATGAGCCCAAACAGCAGTTTACACCCACATGTAGGGTATTGCCGAACTTGGAAGAAATTGCGTAACAAAATTTGGGATCCTTTTTTTACAGGATTTCTTGTAAAAATGAAACATTTTCAGCTAAAATTGCAAATTGTTGAAACATTTTTTTTTTTTTTTTTCACAGCCTAATGCTAAAAAAAAATCTGTGAAACACCTATGGGGTCGATATACTCACTACAACCCTGTATATATTGTTTAAGGGGTTTAGTTTCCAATATGTAGTCTTTTTAGTGGAGTTTACTAAGTTTTAGCACCTTAGTGTGTTCGCAAACCTGAAATGGCGCCTAAATAAAATTGTAATGAAAATGAGACCCCAAAGTCCGATAGGTGCTCCTTCTATTCTGTGGCTTGTGGTTGAGCCAAATAGCGCACCAGGGGCACATATGGGATATATCTGAAAACAGCAGAATCTGGGGAATTGATGTTGAGTTGCATTTCCCTGGTCACATTTACAAGCCCTGTTTCTTCCGCATATCCCTGGAAGACAGATATTTAGGGCAACATGTATGAATGTTGGCGCTGGCAGGCCAATTCTAAATAGCTTTAAGGCAGTGTAGAATGCGGCAGAATGAATGAACCTGTTCTCAGGGCCGCCATTAGAAATTTCAGGGCCCCCTACAGCTAAAGCGTCAGGGCCCCCCTGTAACCCGCCACCAATTGACCCCACCCCTGTCAACCCCAACACTCCGCCCCCACCAACCACACCCAGTGACCCCCGCCGCCCAACCCCATAAAATAAAAAGAAATTGCGCCATTGTCTTTGGATTTAGTTCTTGATAAATTTTACAACATATAGTTTATCCATATTGTGTGCGTCACAATACAACACAAAATGATCACCGCATCTTACCACTATAATGTTACTGACCAAGTCAGTATACCCAGACCAATATAACCAAATAATATATACAGAACAGAAAATACCGTCACATATCACTACGTATGACTAATACCACTATTTTGTTACTGAACAAACCAGTATACTAAGGCTGATTGTCACGGGGGTCGCGGGCACAGCCGCAGCCCCCGGCCGCCCCCCAGCCCCAAGGGGGTCCGGCGCGGGTGCCGCGGCTGCCCGCGACCATCCCCCTGCTGGCCGGGCGTCGGCTCCATTACCTCGCGACACTCCTGTGAACGCCGAGCCGGTCCGTCCTGGCCGCCGCGCGCGGGTCCGTGTCCTAAGGCGCGCACGCGATGACTGGTCTGGATTTAAGGGCCAGTGTCCCGGAAATTTGGTTTCAATTACGGGAGCTGGTCCTATATAAGGAATACGCCCCAACACTCCTTGCCAGTCTGTTGGTTGTGCGTTTTAGTGAGTTTAAAAGAGTGGGTTTTGAGTCCGTATTGATTATCCGTGTACCAGTCCGTTCCGCTACGTTTCCTGACCTTGCCTGTTTGCCGCCTGCCCTGACCGTCTGCCTGTCTCTGACCAGGAACCGCTGCCGCCTGCCCTGATCTTCTGCCTGTCCCCGGCTACGCCTTTGGATTACGATTTTGCACCACACAGTACCCCGGCCGCCACCGCAAGCAAGTCACGTCAGGGGTAACGACCTGGTAGCCTCACACCGCAGCAAGTCCATCCCGCTTTGTGGCGGGCTCTGGTGAAAACCGGGGGCTACTTAGACTCCGTTCCCTGGTGTGGCTTAACTATCATCGCTTGCGGTGTTCCAGCTAATCCACCGAACCCTTACAGTACAGACAGGCCATGGATTCCGCAAGGGTACCTCTGCTCGAACTCCGGGACGTCACGACGGCCGTCGCTCAGCAGAGCCAGTGTATCGACCAGCTCGCAGCCATGATGCAGAACCTTGCGGCTCGTCTACCTCCACCTGCGGTTGCTTCCGCTACTCCGGCACCAGTGCTTCCCGCAGCCATGGCGCTAACCTGTTCCTGCACCCGGGATCTTCTCTGCACCTGACGCTCCCCTCTCGCTATGATTGGGGGACACCCAAGAAATGCAGAGGCTTCATAAATCAATTTCTCCATCCACCTTGAGATGTTGGGGCATCAATTCCCTACTGACGGCTAAGGTGGCATTCATTATTAGCTTCCAACGGGCAAAGCTCTGGCCTGGGCCACTCCGTTGTGGGATCGAGGAGATCCGCTGACCCGGGTAATCTGCAAACCTTCCTCCCGGGTTCCCCCCACAATCTTGGGGAAATGGCCGCCCCTCCCCGCTGCCGCAGC
>JAODAL010073004.1:0-14889 GCA_025379985.1 Phyllomedusa bahiana | reverse complement strand
TATCGATAGGGGCCGACTATCGACTATCGATCGATCTCGATAGCCAACGCAATCGCTCAACACTAGTAGAGAGGAAGCTCGTGCTGTAATAGTCTGGATTTTGGACTTAAAGATGTTGTCTCTCTATATAGATTCATCTTACCTCCGTCCTATTTTCTTAGTTTCCTTATTGAATACAGGGGCATTTACGGACTTCTACTGGCCTGCAATAACGAGCTGCTGAGGACACCAAGTCTGTAGCTATAATGACCAGCATTGCCAGCCTATCAGAAGAGATCGAACAGATCTGTAGCTATAGCGACCTGAGGAGCTGATGCAGCCCATACAAGAGGGGATATTAAGGCACAGGTAGGGCACTGCTAATGGACACATATTGCAAAGTGACTTGTTTCTTTAAGATCTTTAACATAAAAAGCAATCCTTGTAGTGAGACAATCACTTTAAATTAAGGCGCTAATTATTGTTGGAGTGCCTAGTCCTGTATATCCCATCTTGCTTGGAGTAAAGAGAGTTGTTTTTGCACTGCTCCGGTTAGCCTCCTGTCTTTTATTCTGCATCAACATCAAGGACACTTCAACCACCATCAGGGCAGGGAGGCTTATAATACCAGAGTGTATCCTGGGGGAAATACTAGAGAAATACTATCTACTACTGTACCTGGAGATCTCCTATTTATTCACTGGAATGTTCCCAGGGGAGCATATGTGGTTTGGGAAAAAGAAAACATGAACATAGCCTATACTTTTACTCCCATTCTCTTCTCTGCCACTTCTGGATCATCACAGATAGAAAATTCTTCAATGTGATACAACCAACATCGCAACCACTGATTGGTCACACATAGACACATACAGTGCCTTGCGAAAGTATTCAGCCCCCTTAACTTTTCAACTTTTTGCCACATTTCAGGCTTCAAACATAAAGATATAAAATTGAAATTTTTTTGTGAAGAATCAACATCAAGTGGGGCACAATTGTGAAGTGGAATGAAAATTATTGGATATTTTTTAAACTTTTGTAAAAAATATAAAAAACTGAAAAGTGGGGCCATGCAAAAAATATTCGGCACCCTTAAGTTAATACTTAGTAGCGGGCCCCCTTTTGCTTGGGGATTACAGCTTGCAAATCGCTTGGGGTATGTCTCAGTTTTTGCACATGGGGGAGGGCTGAAATTCTCGCCCATTCTTCCTTGGAAAACAGCTCGAGCTCAGTGAGGTTGTATGGAGAGCGTTTTGTTAACAGCAATTTTTCAGCTCTGTCCACAGATTCTCGATTGGATTTTGGTCTGGACTGTGACTTGGCCATTCTAAAACCTGGATATGTTTATTTGTGAACCATTTCATTGTAGATTTTGCTTTATGCTTGGGATCATTGTCTTGTTGAAAGATAAATCTCCGTCCCCATTCTCGGTCTTTTGCAGACTCCAACAGGTTTTCTTCCAAATGGTCCTGTATTTTGCTCCATCCATTTTTCCCATCAATTTTAACCATCTTCCCTGTCCCCGCTGAAGAAAAGCAGGCCCAAACCCCTGATGCCTGCCACCAAACCATGTTTGGACAGTGGGTAGGGTGTGTTCAGGGTGATGAGCTGTGTTGCTTTTACGCCAAATATATCGTTATGCATTGTGGCCCAAAAGTTCGATTTTGGTTTCATCTGACCAGAGCACCTTCTTCCACATGTTTGGTGTCTCCCAGGTGGCTTGTGGCAAACTTTAAACAAGACTTTTTATGGATATCTTTGAGACATGGCTTTCTGCTTCTGCCACTCTTCCCATAAAGGCCAGAATTTGTGCAGTACGACTGATTGTTGTTTTCCTAATGGACGAACTCTCCCACCTCAGCTGTAGATCCTCCCAGTTCACCCCAGAGTGATCATGGGCCTCTTGGCTGCATCTCTGATTAATCTTCTCCTTGTTTGAGATGAAAGTTTAGAGGGATGGCCGGGTCTTGGTAGATTTGCAGTGGTCTGATACTCCTTCCATTTCAATATTATCACGTTCACAGTGCTCCTTGGGATGTTTAAAGTTTGGGAAATCTTTTTGTATCCAAATCTGGCTTTAAACTTCTCCACAACAGTGTCACAGACCTGCCGGGTGTGTTCCTTGGTCTTCATGATGCTCTCTGCACTTTAAACAGAACCCTAAAATATCACAGAGCAGGTGCATTATTATGGAGACTTGATTACACACAGGTGGATTATATTTATCATCATGAGTCATTTAGGATGACATCGGATCATTCAGAGATCCTCACTGAACTTTTGGAGTGAGTTTGTTGCACTGAAAGTAAAGGTGCCGAATAATATTGCACGCCCCACTTTTCAGTTTGTTTGTTTTTTACAAAAGTTTAACATATTCAATAAATTTCGTTCCACTTCACAATTCTGTCCCACTTGTTGTTGATTCTTCACAAAAATATTACAATTCTATATCTTTATGCTTGAAGTCTGATATGTGACAAAAAGTTGAAGAGTTCAAGGGGGCCGAATACTTTCGCAAGGCACTGTATATCATACATATAGACATATGTTCTGACTCAATAACTAGGCTGTAAGTGCGCGGCTCCCAAAAGAATTCCTCGGAGTGGACCAGTACTCACACGAAGAAACCTTGTCAGACAGTGTCCACTCAACTGAAGAGGCATGTATGAAGGTTCCAAATGAGGGTTTATTTCAGGCTTAACTTCTTGTAAATATGTAGAACACAGCAAACGATAAGGCCACCCACATGAATCCTATAGTAACGTAGATATGGTGCAAAAATGTTTATTAGTACTTCTTAAAAGCAGCAAAGTTCAGTGAAAACCACAGAGAGTGCATGGAGCCATGCTCCCAGTTGACGCGTTTCAGATCATCTGATCCTTAATCATAACAAGAGTAACACCCTACTTGGCTTACCATATAAGGGCTACACCTTAAAGGGATACATACAGCACTATAAAACATCTAACATCTAATAATTTAAAATCAAATCAGTTCTTTAATTAAGACCAAAACGATGTGCTGAGTTTAGCATAAGAATCCAGTATCCCTCCCTATTGAAAAGGGAACGTTTATTATCACCACCTCTTCTGGTCTTTATTACCGACTCTAAACAAAAAACTTTTAAACTAGTGAGATCACCTTGATGTTCATAAAAGAAATGTTTAGATACATTTGACACATTGCGATTCTCTGTATGCAGAGTACCATAGACGTGTTCTCTCACCCTATCCTTCAAACGTCTAGTAATGCAACATACATATCTTAGTTTGCATTGAACACATTCTATTCAATAAACAAAATTAGTTGACTCACAATTCAAAAACTGTTTGATAGTAAACTCTCTACCATCTATGAGACCCTGTACCTTTTTTGTTTGTAAAGCAAACTTGCAGCAAGAACACCTTTGAGGTGTTCTATATGTATGATATACAGTGCCTTGCGAAAGTATTTGGCCCCCTTTTTTTGCCCCATATCTACGTTACTATTGGATTTGTGTGGCTGGCCTTATCGTTTGCTGTGTTCTATTTATCTATACAAGTGGAGGACTGGTTTGGACCGTGCCACAAGTGATTTTCAGGTGAGCTGAAATTTTTCTGTGTACTATTGTTCTTGTAAATATGCACAAAACAGTAGGTGAAAAGATAATTCTTTTGCCAGATCTAATGAGCAGTCAACTGTACCCTAAAGTGGCTGACACAGATTGACAAGAAGAAGAGAGCAGTTGAAGACAGAACCTGGCTGCAGGAAATCAAGAGAGATAAATCTAATAAAAGACAAACTAGAAATGAAAGCATAACAATGACATGATAATACATGAACCACATGTCATGTGACATGACAACACATCATACCCAAGAGAGCATAGCTAAATAATGTTTGCTTGTTTTTAGTTTCTTTTAAAGCTGGTCATTTAGTACCACATATCTTGGGATAAAGTGAGCAAAGAGGAAAGATAAAGAACACAGCTATAAGCGCCATATGTATTTCTGTCACCTAATTATGCTAATGCAATTATGTGAAAATGTATTTTCTATTATACAGAAACATACAAGATACTCCTCATTTCTAAAAACTTTGACATGTTATAGTGACCCCTCATTTCTAAAAACTTTGACATGTTATACTGACCCGTCAGAAGTTTGGATTGGTGGCTGACTGGACTGGTAAGTTTTCAATTTACCCAATACTTTTTCAAGAGAAATAACAAAGGAATTGCATAATGTTCTAGCAGAAGCTGTTTATACTTGTAATTTCATGGGGAAAACTAGTATTCACAAAAATAGCCATATCAGGAGAACTTGCATGTCTTTTTCATTTGTTGACCTTAAATACTGATTAAACTTTTTCATGGTAATTCCGTAATTATTTACTCATTCATATCAAAAAAAGTAATTTACTTAATGATGTAGCCTGCAGATTGATTGAATCATACCTAAATTTATGCCTAAAAATCAGTTAAATAATCAGTGGAATGTTTAATTGAATTGCGGCAACAAATTTCTTATGTTACTGAAGCAAAAGAAAAACAAAGAAATTACATGATTAGTTAATCACACACTTCGGATAATTATCGCTGTTTAATATTCTTACCTTATTTTTACAATAAAAGAAAAATAACAAGCCCCATGTGTCAGAATTTATTACAGCTTAAAATCTATATTATGTATGCCCCCAATTTCAGGGTTTTTATATGTATCTGAAGAACAAGCATTTGTAACTTGGTTTTCTAAAGACAGTGGTAGTTGAATAATGAGGTATATAATAACACATTCAGTAGATATAATCCTTACTTAAATTGTAGTTATATATGTAAAACCAGTGGGGCACATTTACTAACCCTGTCTAAATTCAGTAAGTGAAAACCTAGACTAGTATTTCAAAAAGAAGATGATCCAGCACCAAATAAAATCCTCAATTCTTCTTTAGAATTTTTATTCAAAATCGTGTGTCATGTGATACAGGATGCAAAAATAAAGGAACGAATGAAAACCAGGAAGAACAAATAGCATCTTTTGCAAGTACCACTATTGACGTTCTGAACTTGTCCTCCTCTAACCTGTCACAGGATCAAGTGTCGGTCCTTTCTATGGGATTAAATTTCGGATTAAAAGAAAATCTGGATTTCTTCTCAACCTTAAAAGATATAAACAGATTTATCCGTTTATTAACTCTACGTCGACACTTTTAGGACAATCAAGAAATTACTCAGAGAGTGGACATTTGTCCTCCGGACAATGAATATAATGCACTTTCTTTTCAGGAACAATTGTCCCTTCTCTGTCTACAGGAGTTGGCACAGGAAACTAAGAAGATTGAAGAAACACATGTGACTCAGATCAGATTGGGCAATAAGGCTTTCTATCCGGTGCATTTCAAGAACAGGTGCCAAAGGACCGCTTTCAAATGCTGATAGAACTTTGACCTTCGAGCTATTCCCCAGCTCTGTTCCCCCCAAGTCCAATCACCTGAACCTCAGTGTGACACAACGTAAAGCCCTACATGATTTACAAAATAACAAAGAGATTGTGGTCAGGATGGCGGACAAGGGAGGAACAGTAGTTGTGATGAATGTACATGATTATGATGCATCAATGCTGCATATGTTACAAGATGTGTCCACGTATTTTAAGCTAAGTGGTGACCCTACTGTTAAATTTTCCTGTGAAATACAACGCATACTGGAGGAGGGCTTGTCCTTGGGGGTCCTCGGCCAGAGACAGTCGGACGCTTTACTAGTTGAACATCCCATTATGCCCATATTGTACAGGCTACCAAAAATTCATAAAAGCAGAGATTCACCTCCGATGCGTCCGATTGTCTCTGGCATTGGGTCCCTCTTGGAGCGCCTCTGCCAGTGGCTGGATTCTTATCTCCAGCCCCTGGTGCAGCGAGTACCGGGATACCTCAGGGACACTAAAGATGTTTTGGGCAATTTGCAGCATAAAATCTGGGGAGATGACATGAGTTGGCTAACTTGTGATATTGAGGCATTATATTCCAGTATTCCTCACTATGTAGCATTAATTGCATTACAATATCACTTAGAAAAATACAGTACATATTCGACAGATTAATACATTTATACTCATGGTCACTGACTTTCTAATGCATCATAATTACTTTTAAATACGGGTTCCAAATTACCTACAAATCAGGGCGTTCTCCATGGCGCTAAATACTCCCTTCATTGGCTAATCTCACCGTTGCGTGGTGGGAGAGCCAATATATTTTTTCCGAGTCTAATCCATTTGTTGAATATATTGAGTGGTACGGCAGGTACATCGACGATCTCCTCCTAATTTTGGAGGGGTGATGTGCCTGCAGTGCACTCCTTTCTATACTATTTGAATAACAACCCTTTAAATTTGAGATTCACCCATCAAATTCATAATGTTTCTATAATGTTTTTGGACCTGAAACTCACGGGTCTTCCCAACCATTATTGTGTCCCAAACCTTCCGCAAACCCACCAGCGGTAATACGATCTTACATTATAATAGTTTCCACACAAATCACACGAAAAAATCCATACTGGGTGGGAGAAACTTTACAAGGGCAAAAACGAAACTGTAGCCTCCCATGTGACAATGCTATTGAAAAAACAGCTATAACAACAGATTAAAATCTAGGAGGCAATCCAGATTGGGTATTGAAAAGAGCAAAAAAATTTTGTAGAAAAAACGTCCTAGAGAGAATTTATTAGCCCCAAAAAATCCAAAAAATAATTCTAGGGATCTTACAAATGGGGCAAAGACAACTGAAAAGCCGGTATTGGTATTGGATCATAGTCTCCAATTCAATACCATAAAAAAAGTAATAGAGAAATATTTACCTATTTTACAGGAGGATGTAATTTTAGATTCCGTGCTACAGGATGGGTGTCGCATAGTAGCTAGAAAGCCTAAGACTATTATGACATCTTATCACCACGACTGTTACCCTCTCCTAAACACAAGCCCAACTGGCTGCGATTTAAAGGCTTCTTTAGATGTGGTTTCCATCCGTGCAAAACCTGTGGCTTTGCATTGCCCTGCCAAAATTTCTCTAACTCGGATTATACAAGAACTTTTGATATCAAAAGCTACATAAATTGCAATTCTCATCATGTGGTCTATACCATAGAGTGCACATTGTGCAACTTAATTTTATTCTTAGCACAGTTTTGTATGGCTGAAGGTATTTTTTTTTAAACATCTCAATGACATAAAAAAATAAACCGGGGCCCAAAAATCCAATGTAGCACAACACTTTGTGGATTGCCATGGATCCCAGACCAAAGGACTACAAGTTACAGCTATAGAAATGATACGGAAGCCTGCCCGGGGTGGCGATTGCGAATATCTCGTTAGAGACAGAGAAGCCTATTGGATTCTTGTTCTCAATACCACCGTCCCCCGGGGTCTTAGGCCGTGTTCACAAAGCTTATTTTCCCCCGGGGTTTGTGCGCCGTATTGAGCGCACAAATCCGCCGTGAATAAGGGCGGGACGGGGGCGGGGCCGGAGCCCCGGCGGGGGCGCCGACTCCCGCCCCATAGACAATTTCGTTCCGCGCCCGGCCCATAAATAATTGCATGTCACTTTCCTCCCCCCGCGGCGGATTTGCCGAGCGGGAGGAGCGACGGGAAACCACTGTTCTCTATGAGAGCAGTGGATTACCGTAATGAAATCCGACGGATTGGGCGCCGTATGAAGCGCAAATCCGGCGCGGAATAAAGGGCGCCAATTTCCCTCGGGAAATAAGCCGTGTGAACTGGGCCTTAATGTTACGCAGGGAAATAATGTTCCATCATTAATAAGAATAATAACGAAATAAGAAAAGAGTATTTTCACCACAACATCTCCCATGTCACTTTGACCATCAGCTAATATTTACAACTACAATACATTTATACATAAAATAAAAACAAAAATAAACACACTAAATAATGTATTTATTAATGAGATAGGATTATAATACTTTTATAATATCTTCACAAGTATAAGATGTACTCTAAATACAGAATAGCAAACGGGATCAATATTAAGATGGAATTTTGATCTAATATAAAGCATTGTAGTACATATGTTGTGCTATAGTCATTAGATAGGTGTTTCTGCAGCGAAATCCATCAGGCGCTAGTCTTTGTTTTGTTTTGTTTTGTTATTTCCCGACAATCCGTGTTATGGCATCTTACCTGAAGGGGTGTTGTTGGGCGGATAGCGGCTTGTCATTGACATATTTTATGTCAAGATATTTATGTAAATTAATACAACATAACTTAATACGTTACCTGGGCAACGGCATTATCTTCACCCCGTTGATTCATGTCACTTCCTGCTAACGTGTTTCCTTTGCACTGTGCTATGAAGTGAAGTCATTTCCGCTATTTGGAAAGCATGCTCTTCCGGTTTTGTTATACCGGGTGATTGCACGAGGCACGCCAATCTGACGAGAAGTTGTCCCTAAAAACCTTCAGGTAAAGTGCCAATAGTCGCACCAATCGGATTGTTTCGTGTATGTATATTGTTTTTAATTGGATAATTGTTGTTTTTAATGCACTATAAGAGGGTGTTACTAACCGGGGCTAACTGCAGCTAAGGACTAAGGGCTGGGGATTTAGCCCCGAAACGCGTCAGCTCGCCACCCCTCGGTCGTCCCTTCCTGCATCTATTCGTTTGTTTTGGCATTTCCAGTATTTCTTTTTATTTAATAAAATGGACTTAAATCTTAGCAACATTCTTGGTGCCAATCCATCTTTTGTTTTACTAACCAAGTGTGGTGCGTCCCATGGAACGCGGATTTGGGGCACAAAGGTTGCTATGGAACAATATTGATCACTGCCGAACAACGACATAGAGGTGAGCTGGTTCCGTTTGTTTTTTATATGATACAGGATGCATCGCTGACACGTTTCAGGTTGCCCTTTATAATAGCGTGTGACAAAATATGTTAAAAACATTAATATATAAATCAATATTCAATCACACTGCACTCTGATTAATACGTGATTCAAATAATGTAGTCTTAAGCATGATGGCGTGTGAGTATTCAACCATAAACTCCAATAGGTTTCACAATGGAATAGCTGTTGACACTTTGTCGCCTCCCCTCTGACCAGATTTAACTCTCATTATACCGTAAAATACTAGGGATGAAACATCAACTTGGTGTACTGTGGCCGCAGCAGCTAAGGGGAAGACAGAGGAAGGGAGCACATGGTGCCGATGCTCTCCTTAGCAACCCAGAAGCCAAACAAAAACTTCAGTGTTGCCTTTGAAATCACCACTAGTGTTGAGCGATTATTATCAACAAAGTTGAAATCGGCACGGTTTTTATGTTGATCGGAAATTTTTGATCTCGCGATAATTTAGGTGAGAATCTGCGCATAATCTATTACTATCGCGCCATTTTCGGTGCTTCCTGTCATTTTGGCGGCCAGCAAATCAGCTTAGAGAATAGAGCAGGGTGAGCTGGGTGTGCGATGTCATGACTGAGATGTGTATGGTTGTGATTGGGCGGGAAAAATCACATGACCTCGTTTTACATAGAACAGCCCTTCCTGTTCAGCATCAGGTGTGTGTCTGTGTCTCATAAGAGCAGGACGTGGTGCTCGGTCCTCTCTTAATACAGCTCAGCGAAAACGTTCTCTTTGTTCACACAGACAAACTATGCTTTTAGCTGTGAACATTAGAACATAGGTAGAATAGAGAATTTCAGTTTTTAGTTACTTAGGCTGAGAATTTTAAAAGAGCATCTAGCGCTGTACAGCTGCGTGCAGGGGGGGGGGGGGTGCAGGCGAACACAAACAGACAGGCTGGCAGGAGAGTGGATATTGTGCAGCCCAGACTCTGCTTTGACCCTGCATTGAAATGGGTTTTTATTAACAGTTTTTGGCCAGTTTTTGGTGAAATATTAGCTTGTATTTTGTGCAGCCTGAACTTATATTAGGATACAGATCTTTTCTAGTAACTGCAGGTGTATTTGATAGGTGCAAAACTCACCTTTTATTATCTGTACATGATTTAATTAGTTTTTTTTTTCACTTTGGCACAGCTCAGTTTTGTTCAAAGACCCACTTTGTACTTACAATAGGATACAGAACTTTTCTAGTCACCGCAGGTGTATTTCATAGGTGCAAAAACCACGTTTTATTATCCGTACACAATTTGGGGCTCATGCTGTGGCCCAGGACAGTGATAGTCTATGTCCAGTGACACTAAAATGGTGGTTGAAAGACTCCTTTTTCCGGCACGTTTTAATCTGTGGGTCAGACAGGTTTAATGGTCATACTGTGGTATAGAACAGGTATAGTCAATGTCCAGTTCAACTAAAATGGTGGTTGAAAGACTCCTTTTTCCGGCCCTCTGTAATCTGTGGGTCATGCAAGTTTAAGGGTCATGCTGTGGCCCAGGACAGGTATAGTCAATGTCCAGTGAAACTAAAATGGTGGTTGAAAGACTCCTTTTTCCGGCACTTTTTAAATCTGGGGGTCAGACAGGTTTAATGGTCATACTGCGGTACAGAACAGGTCTAGTCAATGTCCAGTTAAACTAAAATGGTGGTTGAAAGACTCCTTTTTCCGGCACTTTTAATCTGGGGTCATGCAGGTTTGGGGCTCATGCTGTGGCCCAGGACAGTGATCGTCTATGTCCAGTGAAACTAAAATGGTGGTTGAAAGACTCCTTTTTCCGGCACTTTTTAAATCTGTGGGTCAGACAGGTTTAAGGGTCATGCTGCGGTCCAGGACAAGGATAGTCAATGTGCAGTGCAAGTAAAATGATGATTCAAATAATACTGCCTTCTGGCACTTTTTAATTTGTGGGTCATGCAGGTTTAAGGGTCAAGCTGTGGTACAAGACCGGGATAGTGAATGGTCTGTGACTTTTTTTTCTGTGGCTTTTATAACCTAAGTGTGTTGCCTAAGATGTAGTATGTATCCATTTGATTGTTGTGGATGTTAATTCCAGCTTCTCCAGCCCTGTTTGGGGGTAAGAATGAAGGTGTTGTTCCACTCCCATAGACTTTAATGGTCATCGGCGTTAATCTATTATCGACTATCGGAAATCGTCTTGATAATTGACTATATCGACTATCAACCCGTTGACGATAGTCGACGTAATCGCTCATCACTAATCACCACAGCTGGCTTTGCCTTGAACATAGTGGTTTATGGTTAGCAATACATAGCAGTTCAGCTATGTACTGCTATGTATTGTAACAGTGATCTAAAGATCACTGATTCAAGTCCCCTATGGTGACAAGTAAAAAATGTTAAAAAAAAAGTAAAAGAAAACAAAATTAGTAAAATATATACAATATACACATATACAAAAAGTAGAATAAAAAAAACAACGCCATTTTCCCTTTAAAAATGCCAATTGTCCCAAATAAGATACAGAATAAAGCATGCATATAAAATGGAATAAAAATCTATAAAAAAAGACACATAAGTGTTAAAGTGGTAAAAATGAAAAGTTTGTCCCAAAAAAAAGTTAAGGTATGGCCCTCAGAAGATAGTGATGTATAAATATTACATTAAATATTATTATTTTACACAATAAAAAACTTTTATATTAAAGTGCTACTACATAAAAATTATTTAAAGTGGGTCGTATCAACCCAAGCAGTAAAACTAACATGTCACAAATGCTGCACAGTGAGCACTGTTAAAAATAATGTTTTCTTCACCCTGCCTCCCACAAGATGGATTTAAAGGTGATCAAAAAGTCCTGTCCCCCCAAAAAAATGGTACCAATAAAAACGTCAAACACAAGCCCCTACACAGAAAAATCAAAAGTTATGGCTCTGATACTACTGCAATGCAAATCTGTGTTTTCTTTTTTAAATAAAAGTGTTTTTATTGTAATTGTATCGACCTGCACAGTAAAGTTAGCCTGCCATTTATATCACATGGTGATTGCTGTAAAAAATTAAAATTAAAATCACTACCAGGATTGCTGTATTTAATTCATCCAGTCTCCCAAAAACCGTTATAAAAAGCGATCAAAGCGTCATTTGAACCCCAAAAAGATACAGATGAAAGTCAATTCATCCTATTCTTATACAGCGACATGTACAGAAAAATAAAAAAAAGTTATGCCTATGACAATAAAAAAATATATTTTTTTACATGCATTGCATTGCATTTCTATCATATAAACATAGTAAAACATAAAAACTGTACAGTATATAACTGATATCATTGCAATCATACCGACCCGCATAGTAAAATTATCATGTCTATTATACTGCTTGGCAAACACTGTAAGAATTAATCCTGAAAAATAATGACAGAATTGTGGGTTGTACACCCTGTCATGTGCCCAAACAGCAGTTTACACCCACCCACAGGTTATTGAAGAACTTTGAAAATTGTGTAATAAATTTTGAGGTGCTTTTTTTCATTTTCACCTAAAACCGCGAATTAATGGAAAAAAAATGTTTTTTTCAATTTCACAGCCTCGAGCTACAAAAATTGTGAAACATTTGTCGGGTCAATATACTCACTATACCCCCTGGATATATTCCTTAAGGGATATAGTTTTCTAAATTAGGTCATTTTAAGAGTATTTATTACATTTTCGCACCTTAGATTATCTGCAAACCTGAAATGGCACCTAAAGAAAATCCTAATGAAAATGAGACCCCAAAATTCAATAGGTGCTCCTCCTATTCTGAGGCTTGTGGTTGAGCACAGTAGGGCTACATATGGGATATCTCTAAAAATGGAAGTATTGAAGGTATCAATGTTGAGTTGCTTGGTAACATCTACTGTGTTCCAGTGAGTAATGGATAAAATGGAAAATCTGTGTCACGATCCTGCAGCTTCCCATTTGACCCTGGCAGCGGCTGTGCTGTTGATAGTCAAGTGCTTTCTGTGCCTTCCAGCATGGCAACAGTTAAGCGCTTGGCTTCAACTAGTACAGCTGCTCTGCTTCTACCTGATGAGGGGAACTATAAAGTCAAGCCTCTTGTTTCCCTCATTGCCTGAGATTTTCCTGGTCACGTTGGTTCCTGCATTTGGCTCTGCTTGTGTATTCTTTTTTTGTTCTCTGGTCACCTGGATTTTTGTTTTCGCTCCGTTCGTCTGGATTTCCATTTGTTTTTATGCTTGCTGGACTCTCAGTTTTGCCTCTCACGTCACCTTGGATTCACCCTTTCATTTTAGGTTTTCTCTCTGGGACTGTTTGCGTTTTTGTTGTTTGCTTATTTTCTCACAATAAAGTCCGTTCTGAAAGAAACCTGACATAATCTCAGGGCCTGAAATATGGATCTACAGGATGTAAATTCTGTCCAGAATTTGGCTGCTGATCTCTTCAACCTGGCTGAACAACCTTAGGGTAACAGCTGACACCTTCATGATGACTGCTCCAAAATGTTTTTCTGCTCATCCAGTACCTGCTGCCATGTCTGCTGATGATCCAGTGCCCGCTGCAATGTCTGCTGACAATCCAGTGCCCACCGCCACATCCGCTGACAATCGGGTTGCCACTGATCCTTGGGTCTCCAGTGCCATGTCTGTCAACAATCCTCAGGTCTCCAGTGTCCTGTCTGCTGACGATCCTCAGGTCTCCAGTGCCACGTCTGTCAACGATCCTACGGTCTCCAGTTCTACGTCTGCCGACGATCCTCTGGTCTCCAGTGCCCTGTCTGCCGATGATCCTCCGGTCTCCAGTGCCCTGTCTGCCGATGATTCTCCAGTCTCCAGTGCCCTGTTTGACTATGATCCTCCTGTCTCCAGTGCTCCGTCTGCTGACAATCTCCAGTCTCCAGTGCCCCGTCTGCCAAGATCCTCCGATTTCCAGTGCCTTTTCTGCCAACGATCCTCCAGTCTCCAGTGCCCTGTCTGCCGATGATCCTCTGGTCTCTAGTGCCATGTCTGCCTGTCCAGTCTCTGGTGCCATGTCTGCCTATCTGGTCTCTGGTGCTATGTCTGCCTGTCAGGTCTCCGGTCCCACGTCTGCTGATGATCTGGTCTCCTTGGTCATGGCTTTTGGTCTGGATTCTGCAGTGCAGGTTGAGGGTCCGGAGGCTCCTCATTAAAGGGGGAGGTATGATCCTGCGGTTTCCCATTTGACCCTGGCAACGACTGTGCTGTTTATAGTCAAGCGCTTTTTGAGCCTTCCAGCAGGTTAACAGTTAAGCCCTTGGATTCAACTAGTACAGCTGCTCTGCTTCTACCTGATGAGGTGAACTATAAATCAAGGCTCCTGTTTCCCTCATTGCCTGAGATTTTCCTGGTCATGTTGGTTCCTACATTTAGCTCTGCTTGTGGATTCCAGCTTTGTTCTCTGGTCATTTGGACTTCTGTTTTCATTCCGTTCATCTGAATGTCCATTTGTTTTTATGCTTGCTGGACTCTCAGTTTTTCCCCTTGGATTCACCTTGTTATTTTAGTTTTTTTCTGGGACTGTTAGCATTTTTGTTTTATGTTTATTTTTGTCACAATAAAGCCCGTTCTGAAAGAAACCTGACAATCAGCAAAAAAAGTAAAATTTTAAAATTTCACCTCCAATTTGCTTTCTTTTCTGTGAAAAACCTAGAGGGTTAAATAAACTTCCTAAATGCTGTTTTGAATACTTTAAGGAGTTAAAGGGGTTGTCTCACTACAAGGATTGCTTTTTATGTTAAAGATCTTGCAAAAACAAGTCACTTTGCAATATGTGTCCATTAACAGTATCCTACCTATTTTGAGATATCCCCTCTTGTGTGGGCTGTATCAGCTCCTCAGGTCGCTATAGATACTGACCTGTTCGATCTCTCCTGATAGGCTGCCAGCACTGGTTGCTATAGCTACAGACCTGGCTTCTATTGCAGCCTAGTGGACGCCAGTAAATACGCCCCTGAATTCAAAGTGAAACCAAGAAAACAGGACTGAGGTAAGGTAATCAATGTAATGAGTAGAGATGGGCGAATTTCCCGAAATT
>JAODAL010073003.1:0-14889 GCA_025379985.1 Phyllomedusa bahiana | reverse complement strand
TTTTTACATGGGGGGAGGGGCACTCAGTTGGGAAATTTATAAAAAAAAAGTGAGGAGTCTCTGGTGTTTGTGTTGTAAATTCTACAGGGACAAGTGGTGGATGGAGCAAGTCATCATGGAGGTCTGGACCGAATAGAGAAGAAACGGGAAAGTGAACGACTCCTCAGACAAGACGCCACCTGTGAGGCCCTATATGTAAGTAAACTATTTGCAAAGCACCTGTGTATCTGATATCTACCATTATAGGGTCACTGTATGGAGGAAATATTGGTTTTGGTGTGATGGTTTATAATCACTAACAGTATGACAGTATTATTCAGTATTGTTATGTTGGAGATATGTGGTGATGATGTGGTGATATTATTAGGTGCTTGTTTATTGCTTTTGTTTTGTGGTATTGGTCTTGGTATACTGGTTTAGTCAATAACATTATGGTGATGCTAGTCAGTATAAGATAGTGATAGGTGGCGGTATTATTTAGAATTTGTATATTGTTGCTTGGCAATATTGGTCTGGGTATACTGGCTTTGCCAGAAACATTATAATGGTGACATGTGGTGGGATTTGCTGGACCTTGTATAACCCAGAACTAAATCCAAAAACAATGGCACAATTGCCTTTTTTTTTTTTTTGTGACGCCAAAAACAATTTTTTATTTTTCTGGGGTGGCGATGGTTGTGGGACGGGGAATGGGAGGGGTTGTGTCGGGACGGCCTGGGAGGTGGAGTAGCAGGGGGTTGTGTCGGCCGGGGGGGCCCAGATGCTCCAGCTGTATGGGTCCCTAAAATTTCTGTGGCGGCCCTGAGTCTGATGCCTATGGCATTGGTGTGTGGAAATCCTGGCCGATCCACGCCTGATTCATCTTGACAAATGTCAGTCGTTCCACATTTCCAGTGGACAAGCGGGTTCTCCTTGGGGTAACGAAGGCCCCTGCCGCACTGAACACCCACTCTGATGCCACACTGCTGGCCGGGCAGGACAGCTTCTCCACTGCAAACTCGGCAAGTTGAGCCACACATCCAGTTTGGCTGCCCAGTAGTCCAGCGGACCTTCTAACTGGGGTGGCAGAGTGCATCTGGTCCGAGAGATGATGGCAAAGAGAAACAACTCCCTTCTGCAGAGGTGGTGGAGCCTTGACTGGCTGCAATGGCATGCGTGCCACTGGCCGCTGCTATTGCTGCGGTGGCAGGATGGACCAACACATCTGAGCCACGTTTCTCCCAGGCCACCGAATGGTGATGCTGCATGTGTTGACGCAGGGCCGTGGTGCCAACGTTAGCTCCCTGGCCATTCTTCACTTTCTGCCCACAGATTCTACATATACCCATATTCGGCTCCTCCGGTGTCTTAGCAAAGAACTGCCACACCGCCGAGTGGGTGATTTTACCGCCAACGCTACGCACTGAGTGACTACTACCACCGCTGCCTCGCTGAGCCCCTGTGCCGCTACTTTCTTGGACCTGTGAAACGGTTTTTCTACCCCGTGGCCGCTTGACTCCTGACCTCATACTGCTGCTACCCTGCTGACTCAAGGCCACACAACCCACTTGCTGGCTGCGATGCTGCCTGACGCGCAAGCTGACGCCCTCTTCTCCTGACGATGATGAAGCCCTTGCTTCACCCGGCTCCCAAGTGCAGTCAGCTACATCATCATCGATATGTGTTTCATTGTCACTGCATCATCACTCCTCATCACCGGTCTTGGTATGCAGAGGCTGACCTCTCACAACATGACCTCCCATGCCACTCTCCACATTTATACTTTGGCGCCTACTGCAAGAAGCAGGCGATATTGGCCCCATTTCTTCGCTGTCAAGTAGCTGCTGACTGCCCTCCTCAAATTGTTCATCCTCGCTATATAGTGGCATTGAACCCAGACCACATAGTAGATATCTGGCTGAGGGAAATGGATGGGACAGAGGCGGGTTGAGGACAGGTGAGAACCACTGACCCGCTCCTGGGCCATGCCAACAAAGGGTTGTGTCTGATGCTCCCACCGACTCTTGGCTGGTTTTGTCAGATGTCATCTAGGAGGAAGTGGATGACCTAGGCAACCAATCAAGAACCCTTGGGTTGCTGGTCAACAAACGGCCGCTAGATGACACCGGCAGTTCTGGCCTCACCGAGTGACACCTGCTGCAACGTCCCCTTGCTGTGCTGCGACCTGGGCCTGCTCGAGGAATGTTTGTGTCACTGCAACTCGCATGTGAAGAGCCTGCCACCTCTCTGTCTGACATACTGTTTGTTCAAAAGTTTACAGACTCTGTTTAATGAAGATATCTGTATATGATAAATACACACCCTGTATTTTACTCCAAATGAACCCACTAACAAGCTTGGGTAACCCTTGGATATAAATTGTGCTCCACAAATGGGCAGGAAAAATTTACTTGTATGTGTCGTTTAAAAACACTGTGTATTTTACTGAATATAAAAGCATTAACCATCAGATATGAATTATGCTACAGGCAAAATTTCTTCTTTGGCGGTGAAATAATAGGTTTCTTTTAGTCATCACAGCAGCAGAACAACGCTTAATTAACCCCTGGATGTACATTGCGCAAAATAAATGAGCAACCAAAAATTAAGTGGTATTTGGATTGTAAAAACGCTGTTTCTTTAAATGAATACAACAGGAACAGGCTTAGATCCCCCTTGGATATTCAATGTGCTGTGACCAGATAGCTTTAAAATGTATATGCAGCTGCAGTGGACGTACACTGGACTTCAGATCCAATACCCCACAAAATCAGAATTAGAAAGTAAGAGAATCAGTCTCTGAGACAAGCTGTGACGTCCCCAAAAATTGCTGTATAAAAATGAGTTCTTTAGTAAGAGCTATCACAATCAGCCGCGGCAGCACCTTCCCTGATCAGTACAGTGAGAGCGGTATGAGCTCCCAGCGTCGCGCCCGGACTTATATAGTGCGGTGACGTCACAGAATCCCGCCGGTCTCTGATTGGCTTCATCTCTGCACATGTCATGCAGGCTATTCCCTTCTTCCTCCCAGAGTTCTTTGCCCCATGTAACGCCATGTGCTCGCAGCCATTTTATCAATCAAATGCACTCTTCGTTCACCCGAAGTACCCCACACTTCGACTTCGTTCAGAATCAAAGTTTTCCTGAAATTCTAAACAAATTCCACTTCGTTAGAATCAATTCGCCCATCTCTAGTCAGGATTCTAGAGAATCTCTTTACATCCCAGAGAGTTTCATACACATTAATTATCTTCGTGGGTGCAAACCCCAAGCCTTTAGATAAAACTGAGATCTGATCCGGTGCTAATGTATAGTTGGATAAATTTACTATTGGACACGACTCATTTTCTTGCTCTTCCGACTACATGAGAGCTGATGAGCACCTCACAGTCATACCCCAATGGATTCGGGACCACAATGAATCATGGCAACATTTGTAATTGTTCTAATACTGGAGTTACCTCTACTATTGGTTAAAGGACCATTTGCAGAAAAATCACAGAAAAATGGGTTTTTACTCAAAAACACAAGGCCATACTTACAGCTCAACAGCTGAACTTTAGACTGAACCCAGTAGGAGGCAACACAAGCCCCTGTGCTACATGGGAAAGATATAACAGGTGCAGGTAAATGATGAGCAAAAGCGCAAACACTCCCCACTAGGGGAATAACTGAATGATGAAAAAACTGCACATTGATGAGTACCAGGTTACACCAAAATGCTAAAAAAGCCACAGTATAATACATGAGGAGACTGAACAAATTCAAATATACCAATAAAACAACCACTCACAGTCTTCTATGCATGAGGGGGTGGTTGCTTGTATTACAGATGGATATAGATAAGGGGATACAAAAGGGTGCCATAAATACAGATACGTGTGGTGCACCATGCTGGCTTGCAGTCTATGATGCTTCTACTATCCAATCGGTTGGGCTACACAGCACATTTCAGGTGCCCAACATAAAATACGGACCCCCTCTGCTCCCCAATATTTTAGCAAAAAATGACAATATGAGGTAATTGATGATACAGTGGCCACTATACGCAAGCTCACAAACAGTGTCAAGGTTCCTCGTTTCTTGTGAGTCCCTACACAGAAAAATGGGACACTATTCACTCAGAAACATAACCACACGGCCATACTTACAGCTCAATGACTGGACTAAAGACTGAACCCCATGGGAGACAACACAAGCCCTTGTGCTAAATAGGAAAGATACAACAGGTGCAGATAACTAATGAGCAAGAGCTCAAAGTATTCTTCTCATGTATTATACTGTGGCTATTTTGCATACTAGTGTGAACTGGTACTTATTTATGGTGCAGTTTTGTAACATTCAGTTGTTTCCCTAGTGGAGGGGTGTTTGAGATTTTGCTCATTAATTTTCTGCCATTGAGCTGTAAGTATGGCCTTAAAGAACCATGCCAAGTTATTTTTTTCCCTTTAGTCCATTATAAATCTCCTGGGGGTGCACTGTGGTACCAGTCATTTTTCTTACATGCAGCTGAATACAGAATTTCTGGCTGATACAACAGTCTTTGTCAGGTCACAAGCTGACAGGAAGTCTGTCTATGCATGTCTATGAGACTGACTGAACAGACAGGAATGCATGGAGACACAACCATGCTGTGTGTTTCAGCTACTCAGAGCTCAGGAGACATTATAGGAAACAGGTGGCTCAGGATGAAGGAGACACAGTTACCAAGATCTCTGGACTCCTTGTTGAATCCTTCTTTGTCTCGAAACAGCGCAAAAGTTAAAAAGAACTAATGAAGAATAATTGGCCCCTGTGAGGCGATCCTCCAATGTGTGATGCCTTCTTACTACTTAGACATAAAACAGTAGAAACAAGCTACGCGTTTCGAGCACACTCCTGGCGCTTCAGGCTCCACCATCCTTATTCCAAGGGATTAAATGAGGCTCAAGAATTTCTTAATTATTTTTTTTTCTCTGCCTTGGAGAAAATTTGGAAAAGGGTATCTCAATTTTAATTTTACTATTAAAGAACTTTTTTTATTTTTTATCTTGTTCTTATAATAGAAGTAGTTTTAAGTTTATGTGATTGTAATTCATGCTGGTAATGTAGCTTAATGCGAATATTAGTAATTATGTAAATATTAGCTAATGTTACACTCTAATGGAAACATGTAACCCTATATTTTTTGTTAACCTGAATTTATTTTCTTTTGTAAATTATTTGTGTAGGGACTCGTAAGACATGAGGACCGTTGATGTCGGTTGCGAGCTTGTGTATTGGGGCCCCTGTACCAACTAATACCTCATATTTAACATTTTTCCAGTATGTCATATTTTTTATCTGCCCAAGAATGCTGGGGAGTGGAGGGTGTTTGTATTTTGTGTAGCCCGCCTAACCTAATAGTATGGGATTCACTAATAGGTTGCAAGCCACCATGGTGCAACACAAGTATCTGTGTTTGTGGCACCCTTCTGTATCGCCTTATCTATATGCAAATGTAGTATCAGCAACCACCCCTCTCATGCATATAGAGTGTGCAAGTGGTTGTTTTATTGGTATTTTTTCATTTGTGCAATCTCCCCATGCATTATACTGTGGCTTTTCTGCATACTGGTGTGAACAGATATTAAATTAATGTGCAGTTTTTTTTTATCATGTAGTTATTACCTTAGCAGTGGGGTAAGTGAGCTGCTGCTCAGCAATTAGCTGCACCTGTTAATTTTATCTAATTCGCATATAGACCAGATATGTTTGCTACTGGGTTCAGCCTAGTCCAGCCAAGGAGCTGTGAATATGGTCCAAAAAATTCTCGTCCTTTATGAACTTACTAGTGAAACATTGTAAGCGAAAGACGTAATTTTGTATACGCCCATTCCTGGGACTCGTGCTCGGGTAGTGAAGCCTGAAGAAAAGCGTAGATGGCTATCATCTGTAAGGTAATTGACACCGAGGAGGAAAATAGAAAATTACAGATGGATTTTGGGAACTTTGATGCTTGTGGAGAAATGACACATGAAGATTAATGTTAATAAATGTAAGGTCATGCACTGGGGTCGAGGACACAAAAAGTACAATTTTGTAACCAGTATTATGATACTGAGTAAAACTATGGCTGAGAAAGAATTGGGGATATTGGTAAACAGTAGTCTTGAGTTCAGTGACCAATGCCAGGCAGCTGCTGCCAAGGCAAGTAAAACCATGGATTGCTTTTAAGAGGTAAAAAGAAACTCATGGCATACACATAGAAACCTCTATATTAATCACTGGTGAGGACAAATATGGAAAATTATATAAGATGAAGGAAACACGTATTTGTCCCCTAGATGATTGTGTAAGATTCAAACTGACAAAGACATGAACAATCTATAATTTTAAGGAGAAGTTAATTTTGACATTGAGAGATAGAATATTAAAAATAAAATCGAGAGAATCCCATTGTATAAATTATATAAATGTATATGCATTTTGCAGTGAGAAATAAGTATTTGATCCCTCTGACAAACAAGACTTTATACTTGGTGGCAAAACCCTTGTTGGTAAGCACAGCAGTCAGATGTTTTTTGTAGTTGATGATGAGCTTTGTGCACGTCAGGAGGAATTTTGCTCCACTCCTCTTTGTAGATCATCTCTAAATCATTAAGATTTTGAGGATGTTGCTTGGCAACTCGGAGCTGCAGCTCTCTCCTTAAGTTTTCTATGGGATTAAGATCTGGAGACTGGCTAGGCCACTCCATGACCTTAATATGCTTCTTTTTGAGCCACTCCTTTGTTGTTTTTGCTGTATGTTTTGGATAATTTTCTTGCTGGAAGACCCGGCCACGACCCATTTTTAATGTCCTGGTGGAGGGAATGAGGTTGTCACTCAGGATTTTACGGTCCATGGCTCCATCCATTCTCCCATTGATTCAGTGAAGTAGTTCTATGACCTTAGCAGAGAAACACCCCAAAACAGAATGTTTCCCCCACCATGCTTGACAGTAGGGACGGTGTTCTTTGGGTCATAGGCAACATTTCTCCTCCTCCAAACACGATGAGTTGAGTCAATGCCAAAGAGCTCAATTTTTGTCTCATCTTACCACAGCACCTTCTCCCAATCACTCACAGAATCGTCCAGGTGTTCATTGGCATACTTCAGACGGGCCTGCACCTTCTTGAATACAGGGACCTTGCAGGCACTGCAGGATTTTGGTTTTCTTGGTGTCTGTGGTCCCAGCTGCCTTGAGATCATTAACAAGTTCCCCCGTGTAGTTTTATCCTGATCTCCCACCTTCCTCATGATCACGGAGACCCCATGAGGTGAGATTTTGTATGGTGCCCCAGATCGATGTTCCTTGACAGTCATTTTGTATTTCTTCCATTTTCTTACTATTGCACCAACAGTTGTCTCCTTCTCACCCAGCGTCTTCCGTATGGTTTTGAAGCCCATTCCAGCTTTGTGCAGGTTTATGATCTTGTCCCTGACATCCTTAGAAAGCTCTTTGGCCCATTTAGTAGAGGTTAGAGTCTGACTGATTGAGTCTGTGGACAGGAGTCTTTTATAAAGTTGTCTATTTAAGACAGCTTTCTTTAATGCAGGTTGAGTTAATTAGGAGCCTAACTGGTCTGTAGGAGCCAGAACTCTTAGGGGGACATGTCTGAAAACTGTCTTTGTCTAAGACGTTCCTTTTTGCCCGTAGCAACCAATCAGAGTGGCCCTTTTTATTTTTTCAGAGCTCTATATGAAAGGGGAATGTTGATTGATTGCTATGAGCAACAAGAAAAATCTTAGACCAAGACAGTTTTCAGAGATGTCCCTCTTAATGGTTGTAGATTTCCCTTGTAGATTTTAAGCTCTTGCTGGCAGGGTCCACTCTAATTCTGTATTCATTTGTTGCAATTTAGTGCTATTAATGCATTTTTCCTGGACTTATATTATGTATTTAACCCCTTTGCTCTTTTGGTGCCCTGGGATTAATGTTGCTTAAAAATTAATAATAAAATAAAGTTTAAATAATAAAATAATAATAATAATAATAATAATAATAATAATAATACAGTCGGGGGTCAGAGATCTCAACATATCCCAAACAAATTTGTGGACACTATATGACAAAACATTAAGTCCATAGAAAGATCTTGTGATTTTACTATGAACTGAGCGTAATTGGTATCTTTAATGAGATATACAGAGCAGTTTTATAATGGTTCTCCTGATTTCTGTGCTCCTTAAACTGTAGATGATAGGATTAAACAGTGGGGTCACCACAGTGTTTAGGAAAGACAAAGCCTTATTAAAACCTAAGTGGTATCCTCTGGGAGAAATATAGAGCATGATGAGCGTCCCAAAATATACTGAAACCACAGTCAGGTGTGCGCTACAGGTGGAGAAGGCTTTCTGCTTTCCCGTAGAAGAGGAAATTTGCAGTATGGATCGCAGAATGCAGATGTAACTTACAATGATGAAGAAAAACTGAAAAAGACCCAAAATAAGTGTCACAATGGAAACTTCAACCATCACAGCAGTCGGATCTGAGCATGAAAGCTCAATGACGGGGGCAAGGTCACAGAAGAAATGGTCAATGATGTTCTTGTAACAGAAGTTCAGCTGAAGCACACTGATATGGATGATCAAGGCTAAGAAGCAGCCTCCTGCCCAGGACCAAAGAGCCAGATAGTAAGGAAGTCGGAAGTTCATAATGGAGGTGTAACGTAGAGGGTTACAGATGGCCAAGTACCGATCATAAGACATGACAGTGAGAAGACTACATTCAACAATGACAGAGACCCCGAAGAAGTATAACTGTGTGACACAGCCTTGGAAAGAGATGTAGCTTCCCTTCTCTGATACAATATTCATACAATTAGGGGCCACGTTCGTGCTGATCAACACATCACACAAAGAGAGTTGGCCAAGAAAGAAGTTCATTGGAGATTGGAGAGTGCGCTTCGTGGACACCAGTAGAAAAATCAACACATTTCCAATGACCGTAGCCAAGTAAATCACAAAGACCATCAAGAGAAGGAAAACGCGATATTGGTGGAGAGTCTGGAAGCCTAAGAGAAAGAATCCAGTCACCGAGGTTACGTTGTCCATTCCCAGAATTCATAGCATCAAAGTCAAGTATAATATTGCATCAATGAGGAGAGGAACAAATGTTTCCATAGGATTATAATTTACCGGTTGTGTCCTCGTCTATTATCTCATTGGAACATCCTTCTCGTGAAGTCTTATATACAAGGCTGTGATATAACGTGTAGTACAGTCTGAGGGCTTGTGCTGGTTCGTGCTTCTGAGATATAAGAAAGATAAACATGAGGATGCAATAAAGTGGAGATTAAATAGAATCAGAAAAAAAGCTCTACGGGGATCTGCAATTTGTGGTTTAAAGACAAGACCGGAGGGGAATTTACTGCATTCCCTTATGTACTGTCATTTACTAGAGTCTCATTTTCTAAAACAATGAGAAATTTTGTTTCATACAATTGTTTAAAGGAAATGTACAGTCAAGTCACATTATTATGACCAGTTCCTACTTTCAATGTCAGCAGTTCATAGTTCATGAAGTCCTGCGTGGTGCGTTGGCTTGGCGGATATAAAAGGAGTGTGATAGGCTGTCTGCACACACATCTCTTATTGCTGTAATAGGTAGAAGGGGTGATTTATTGGGCATCAGGTGGCGTTATTTCTGTGCAGTTATGTGACCAGTTAGTGGCTACTGTGGTGAAAGTGTTATGAGTGGAAAAATGGAGTCATTGTGAATGGGAACCAACAGACGATGCACTGTACCCTGCTAACCTTACTTTTTAGGGGGCCCCAAGAAGAAGTCACCTCTGTTAAACCCTACCATATATGGGGCCCGGGAGAAAGATTCACTCACCTCTCTAACCCACTGTTGGGGCCCCCAGACAACGATACTCCCCCTCAAAACCTATGGATGGCCCCAGAGAAACGATTCACTCCCCAAACTTTAACCTACTGGTAGGGGGCCCCCGAGAGACAATCCCTGCAACTCTGCTAACCCTACTGTGTATGGGCCCCGAGCAGACGAAGCCTCTGCAACCTGTTAACCCCAACTGTGTGGGGGGCTTGGAGCAGATGGGTCACTGCAAATCTGCAACCCTACGTGTAGGGCTCCGGCAGACGAATTTCACTGCACCTCTGCAAACCCTACTGTGTATGGGGCCCCGGCAGACAATCCTCTCAACTCTGCTAACCCTACTGTTATGGGGCTTGGAGCAAGGGATGTCACTGCCATTGCAACCCTACTGTGTATGGGGCCCCAGAGCAACAGTTTCACTGCCCCTCGCTAACCCTACGGGAAGGGGCCCCGGAACAAGACCAGAAATTGTTAGGGCCCCACCAAAAACTTCTAAACCCCTCTGTGTAGGAGCCTGGAGCAGACGGATGTCACTGCACCTCTGCTAACCCTACTGTGAAAAAGGGGCCCCGGGGGTTTAAGAAAGGAGGGGTTAAAAGGGGGCCCCTCTGCTAACCCACTGTGTATGGGGCCCCAGAGCAAAGAAGTCATGCCCTCTGCTAACCCACTGTGTTGGGCCCCAAAAGGCAGCCCCCGAATTTTTTGGGGGTTCACTGCCCCTCTGCTAATACGTGTATGGGGCCCCCAAAGAGGTTTCACGCACCTTCAACCCACTGGAAAGGCCCCGACAGAGATGTCACTCACCTTAGCTACCCTACTTTGTAGGGGGCCCCGGCAACGGATGTCACTGCCCCTTGCTAACCCACTGTTATGGGCCCCGTATCAGAAAACCAGATGGCCCCCCAAACTGGCACCTCTGCAAACCCTACTGTGTAGGGGGCCCCGGAGCAGACAATTCACGCACCTCTGCAACCCACTTTTAGGGGGGCCCCGGCAGACGATGTCACTGCCCCCTTTAACCTATGTGTATGGCCCCGGGACAAAGAATCCTGCACCTGCAAACCCCTACTGTGAGGGGCCCCCCGACAAAAGAAAGCCCCGAAACTCTGCTAACCCCTACGTGAGGGTCCCCGGAGAGACGAAGCCTCTGCAACTCGCAAACCCCACTTTTAGGGGGCTTGGGAGCAGATGGAGTCATGCAAATCTGCTAACCCTACTGTGTATGGGGCCCCGAAGAACAATTCACTGCACCTCTTTAACCCTACTGTTATGGGCCCCAAGCAACAAATTTCCCTGCACTCTGCAAACCCTACTGTGTATGGGCCGGAGAAACGAGTCCCCCACCTCTCTAACCCTACTGTGTAGGGGGCCCCGAAAACAAATTCACGAAACCCTCTGCTACCCTACTGTTATGGGCCCCCGGGCAAAATGTTAGGCCCTTGCAACCCTACTTTTTTGGGGGCCCCGGACAGATGGTACGCCCCTCGCTCCCCTTTTACCCTGTGGAGTATGTTGAACCCCTGGAAAACCCCCAAGGAATCACTGCACCTCTGCAAACTACTTTTATGGGGCCCGGAGCAGAGGATTTGAAATTTAGAAAACCTCCCCCCCCGCAACTCCCCAACCCCTTGGATGGGGCCCCGAAGCCGGGGGGGATTTCCTGCACCTGCTAACCCTACGTGTAGGGGCCCCGGAGCAGACGGGATGTCACTGCAATCTGCAAAACCACTGGAAAGGGGCCCCGGAGCAGACGGATGTCACTGCACCTCTGCTAACCCTATGGTAGGGGGCCCCCGGAGCAGAGGTGTCACGCACCTCGCTAACCCTACTTTTATGGGCCCGGGAGCAGAATGTCCTGCCCCTTTTCAACCCTACGTTAGGGGCCCCCCGGAGAAAAGACGGATGCACGCACCCTGCAAACCTACTGTGAGGGGGAGCAGACAGATGTCACGCACCCTGCAAACCCCTACTTTTATGGGCCCCGAGCAGCGATGTAAATGCCCTCTTTAACCACTGTGTGGGCCGCGGAGAAGAGGATACACTGAAACCTCTGCTAACTTACTGTGTAGGGGCCCCGAGAGACAATGCCCGCAACTCTGCTAACCCACTGTGTATGGGCCCCCGGAGCAGACGATGCCCTGCAACTCTCTAACCCTACGGTGGGGGCGTAGCAAGGATTCATGAAATCTGCTAACCCTACGTGAAAGGGCCCCGGAGAGACGGATGTCACTGCACCTCTGCAAACCCCTACTGTTATGGGGCCCGGGGAAGCAGATGTCACGAAACCTCCTAACCTACTTGTATGGGGCCCGGGGCAGCCGGATGTCACGCACCTCTCTAACCCTATGTGAGGGGCCCCCCGAGCAACGGAGTCACTGCACCTCTCAAAACCTACGTGTAGGGGCCCCGATAGACGGGACACAAAGCATCTGCATATCACAAGGCATTCTGGGAAAGGATAAGAAGCTCAATCGCCTTCTTTTGGGATTAACAAATCCCTTTGCTTCTGACCACTAAATCAAAAGAAGAAAAGGATATTACCCAAAGCAGTATCACTCATCTGAAGACAGCTTTTTGGGGTTTTTCCCCTCTCGTGTAGGCAACGATACGGCGGCTGGGGGGGAGAAATGATGGCTCAAAAAGGGGAATATCTCCCCTTTGGGGGAAAGGGGCCCAAAAGGCAGTGAGTTTTGAGTTTGCCTTTTGCCCCCTCGAACACTGCCACACAAACTTTATGGGCAAGGAGTTATGTTTTATAGTTAAGCAGATGATTTGCTACAGCTACAGGAGTGCTGAGAGGCAAGTGCTAACTGTGCTGGACGGCAACTTCAGCCAGGGCAAAGGCCAGATTCCCCAAACCCCCGGATTTAAAAAAAAGTTGCTGTTAGACAGGAAGGAAGAGGATTTGCAGATCATGACAATTCCTAGGAGGTTGGTTCTAGGTCCTCTCCTCTTGCTGTTGGGTTCCTCAGGGATCGATTCTAGGTCCTCTCCTCTTTTCACTCTATACAGCCCCTAATGGACAAACTTTTAGCTGATTCCGCCTTCAGTACCACCTCTACACTGATGACACTAAATTATACACCTCTTCCTGTGACGTCGCTCCAGCCCTGCTACAAAACACCATTGACTGTCTATCTGCTATATCTGACATCATGTCCTCTTTCTATCTCAACCTAAACCTCACTAAAATAGAACTTCTTGTCATTCTAGCTATTAAACAACCTATACCATATATTTTACTTCTAGGTAGCGGGCCCAGATTGATGGACGATAGCTGGAACATTCTTCTCAGCTTTTGTCTAACCCCTATCCCCACCTTGATTGAAAGCTCTTGGCACGAGGGCCCTTACTTGAGTCTAAAGCCAGGAACTATTCATTTATTTCCAAAATCCTATTTATTAAACAATAAAAACCTGGGGTTTTTTGGGTTCCAAAATTTAAAATTGTCTGATTGGTCCTGACACCCCCCCCCGGCTTTTGGCCCTGATCGCCAGCCACGACCAGTATGACGTAAACCATGGTTTTTAACGTAATACCTTGCATTCTTATTCACCATGTGAACGGCCCCCTTTTTTCCTTGTAGGGAATTGATTCCTGCCAACACCCGTGGCCAGGAAACCTCCAGACTCTTTTAATTAAACCCGTGTTCCTCCTTGATTGACAGCCTTGTTCCCATCTACTTTGGTTTTCCACCAACACCCTGTTCTGTGTCGCTGTTTCCCTATTTAAGGAGACCTCTACCACCATCCTTGCCTGCTATAAAAGGTTTTTGCACATTGCTAGGTGACTTTCTTAATCCTTTCTGGTACTGACCCTGCTTTTTTAAATGCTTTTCCTCTCTCAGTGATTTGGGACTGCTGCGCCCTCCCCATTGACTTGGCATCTGACCACTCTTTAAAATTTTGTTTTTGTCTTGTCTGTCTGGTTTTCTTGTGTCGCACTTAATATTAGCTCCTATCTTCCTTGGGGCCGCCATTAACATACAGCCAACTCCCCGTTTTTGGCGGGGGGTCCCGCTATTTTGGGCCCCCCGGGGGGGTTGGCATCCTCCGCCGCCAGCAGGGGACGGGGGGCCTTTTAAATGACCGCGGCACCGGGTAAGCCGCGTCCCTTTCCCCCAGCGGGTGAAGGGGCGCTGCGCCCGCTTCACCCCCCCAAACCTCGTGAGGGGAGGAGGAGAAGGGATCCTCCCCCTCCCCCCTCCCCCCTTTTGTCCGCGCCGCTGTGCCCCACACAGGTCAGGTCACAGGGGAAATGAGCGCGGCTGCACTCACTTCCCTGTGACACTGCTGAGGAGAGTCCCGGGCGGGGGCCGCAGGGGCCTGGGCAGGTAAGGGATTTTATTTTTATTTTTTTTAAATTTTAGGGGGGGACTATCTGGGACAAAGGGGGGGCTACCTGGTTTCAAAGGGGGGGGGGACCTGGCCCACAATGGGGCCCAAAACCGGCACAAGGGGGAATACTGGCAAAAAGGGTTAATACCTGGCACTAAAGGGGGACTACCGGCCAAAGGGGGGGGGGGGTCTACCTGGCAACAGAGGGGCACTACCCGGGGAACAGAGGGGGCACTACCTGGCTAACAATGGGGGCTACCTGGGGAAAAAGGGGCACTACCTGGCAAAAAAGGGGGGACTCCTGCTAAAAATGGGGGGACACCCGGCACAATGGGGGCACACCTGGGTTTCAAAAGGGGGGGGGACTACCCGGCTAAATGGGGGCCCACCTGGGAAAAAGGGGCACCCTGGTACAATGGGGGCTACCTGGCAAAAAGGGGGGACTACCTGGCTAAATGGGGGCTACCTGGGAAAAAGGGGCACACCTGGCTAAAAATGGGGGGGACACCTGGGAAAAAAGGGGGTACTACCCGGGAAAATGGGGGCCAAAATCTAAAAATGGGGGCACCTGGGAAAAAAAAAAGGGGGGGGACTACCTGGCAACAAAGGGGGCATACCTGGGTACAATGGGGCACTACCTGCTACAAAGGGGGACTACCTGGCAAAAAATGGGGGCACTACCTGGTACAATGGGGGGGCACCTGGGTACAAAGGGGCTACCTGGGAAAAGAGGG
>JAODAL010073002.1:0-14890 GCA_025379985.1 Phyllomedusa bahiana | reverse complement strand
AGAAACAATACTGTCCCTTTCCAAATAAATTCACACAGAGAGAACCGGCTGTTTGTCCCCAGCCCACGAAAAAAAAACCCCATTTTTTTGAGCAGGTGTGAGCCCCATGTAAACACAAACTTTATAAAGATATGTTTTGTTCTGCAGTTGTCGAGGTCAGGGGTTTAAAATTATAATCTGTGGGGTATATACTTTTTTAGAGAGAGACAGAAAAAAAAAAAACCCCCATCTTTCCCAGATTTAAATATCAAATGCCCTAGTTAAAACAGGGGATTTAGCAAAAAATTTTGGGGATATTCACTATAAAGTTCCCTTTTGTTTTCATACAGTAAATTCCCTTAGTTTATGTCTACACAGTAAAAAAAATCCCATTATATTTTAGACGTATTTTGTTTTGTGTATGAACAAAAGTCTTAGTCTAAAAAACCGGAGCCCCTTTCCTTTCCCCCAGTTCACACAAAATGAATCATACATGACTTTAAACCCCCCAGCAGCACACTATAATTTAAAAAAAAAAAAGGGCCCATATGGGAAAATTTTTAAAAAAAGGATTTCGGAAAGGGGATTTATAAAAAAATTTGGGGTTCTTAGTTCACAATTTTAAATTAAAAAATGCTTAAGCTCCCCCCGATTTCTAAAGGGGGGACCCAATATAGGGGGAGCCCTAAATGAAAAACGTTACCTCTTTGGGGAGTGTTGACCCACATTCAGGGAATAAAAAGGTAACAAGAAAACCCTTTTTAATTGGGGTTATTATTAGAAGGGTATGCCCCTTAAATTTACTATTTTGGGGCCCGGGGGCGTTTAGATTTCCCAAAAAAACCCGGGGGGGCTGGGGCCCCTTACGTTTTTTGAGTAGGGCGGGGTTTTAAAACTGAATTTTTGGTTTCTTGTGAAGGGGGTGTTTTTTCCCAGGGGAAAAAAATTTTTTTAATGTAGGTCAGGAGAAATTTAAATGATTAAAATGCAGTTATATTTGTGACTTACAGGAGTGTTTTAAAGAGTTGTTTTTTTTCCCTTCTTCCCCCATTTGTCCCAGACGCCATAAATGACTTTTCCCGTCCAAACCCCTAAATGAAAAATTTACAAAACAAAAAGACTCCTCATTTTACGTTTTTTTACAAATTTTTTTCTCTATACAAAATCCCCTTATGGGGCCCCAAAAGGGTAAAAATTTCCCCCCATGTAGGTAAATTTTTTGGGCCCCAAATTTAATTAAAAAAAAAACCAGGTAGTACCCCATGTCCCCGGTTTTGTACCCCCTTTAGAAGTAGGTGCCCCCTCCCCCGGGGTTTTTTTCCCCTTGTTCCCAGGTTACTCCCCCCTGTACCCAGTAATATGCTCTTTGTATTTCGGTTTTACCCCCCTGTAGCCGGTTACCCCCCCCTTAGCAGGAAATATCCCCCCATACCCAAAATTAAAAACCCTTGTAGCCAGGGATATGCCCCTGTACCCATTTGTTTAACCCCCCTTAGTTTCGGAAATTTATCCCTCTTAGCGGTAATATCCCCCTTACCCGATAATATCCCCCCATGCCAAAAAAATATCCCCTGTAGACAGTGTTTATCCCCCCCTGTAGCTAGGGGATATCCCCCCTCTGTACCCAGTGATATGCTCCCTTGTGCCATGATATGCCCCCTTTGTACCCAGTGATATGCCCCTTACCTAATAAAAAAAAAAAAAAATACTAAACCTCACACGGTCGGCATCCTGGTTGCATTGAAAAGGGGGAAGCAGTGTGTGTCGAGATTCGGGGCAAAGGCGATTTATTCGGGGTCGGGCCCCCAAAGAATTGCCCAGGAGCCCCCGAATTGGGGGGTTTTCCACGTACGAGGACACAAAAAAAGACCAAAGGGTGCACAAAAAAGGAAACCCGTAATAAATTTCCCGGAAGACTGGGGGCAGATAAAAAGGGGCCCAAATTTTTTCCACTCATTATTTGCAAATTGAGATAAATCACACTCCCCAAAAATCCCGGAACCCAAAAAAATGTATTCTGCCCCCATTCAATGAGAAACCCAAAAATCATGGAGGGGGAAGGATCATGGCGAAAAAGAAATCTTCCGTGGAAAAAAAAGTTTAATTTAACAAATGTCGGGAAAACCTTTTTTCAGTATGTGCCCTTTGATTCTGAAACCCATGTTAAGCTTTCTATTGAAAAATTTTTTTAACGAAATCAGGTTTAGGTTTTAGGTGTTATTAGGGAAAATTTTTAGTCCCTGACGATTAAAGGGAGAAAGGGGGAAGGGAAGGAATGTGAATTTAAAATTTTGTTCTTGAAAAGACCATTTTTTGTGGATGGTTGGATTGAGACCTGGTTGCCATCTTGAAGTAGAGAACCCCGGCCCCCGTCAAAAATTTCTTTGGGATAACTGTTTCTACCCCCCTCAATAAAAGGTTAGTATTATGACAAAATTAATGATATGAATTTAAAACTTGTAGATATGGGAAAATCAAATTTGATCTTGGTGAGGAGATATACAAAACAATCCAATCTTTCAGCTGGCTCAAAACATTGCTGAAAGGATCCCCCTGGGTGGTAATATAACATTATAGTTGTAGAAACATCTGTAGTGTGCCCCAAAGGATGAAAAAGGAGGAGTCAAGCCTGAGTGGTTGAGGTTGGGAGTAGTTTTACATGGTCCAGGCGGCTCCGGGCTCTCTTGCTTGGGTACAGCACTACAATTGAGCGGGAATGCACCCAGTCTGTTAGTCTGGGCAAAACCCGGGGTAAATCCCCTTGGGGTATGGGGGGGGTAGTGCCGCCTGGGGGGATGAAAAAAGATGGAAAAATTTTGGGGGTTGGGAAAAACGAGGCAATGTGTTGGTAAAATAATGATTTTATGAAGGTAAATTAATTTAAGCGGAAGTAAAAGAACCGTTAATAAACAAATTTTCAAAACCACAGAGAAGGGTTCAGCATTGAGGGGGCAGGAGTCCTACCATGCAAATAGGGTACTTTTGGAGTAGTTTCTTTCCCCCCTTGTAGCAGACTTAAGGTTCCAGCATAGAGGGCAGAAAATCCATTTTCATTATTTTGTGAATTGGATCTGGGGTCCCAAATAGGCTCTCTCTAGTATTTTTTGGACTGGTAGTGGTCCACAAGCTTTTTTCTTCTTTTCAGTCCCCTAAACGGAGAGTGTTTTACAGTCTCCCCCCCTACTCACCCCCTAGACTGACCCCAACTGCCCTTCCCCACCCCCAAACTCCCATTCTATCGGGATTGTTCCCCCCCTTGCCCAATAAGGAGCTAGGTGTTGAAGCATTGGTGCGAGTGGAAAGTTTAACCTTTGCGGGGACAGGGGCCCGAACAACTTTCCCAAAAAAACACAACCATTAATATGTTAAACATAATGACACATAAAACACTGTGACAAAACCATCCCTGTTTTAAACCCCGATTAACCCCCTTTCTGGGGTATTAAATCAATTTGCAATTGGTCCTAGACCTTACAAATACAGCCCCTGGTGAATGTTTGGCATAAAGATTCCACATTTTAGTTTGGATAAAAAGGGTCGGAAAAAGCATCAATTTTGTAGACTGGAAACAAAGTTGGCAGAAAATATCTTTCCCCTAATTTAGATACATCCATTGGGCTTTAGTATAAAGAAAGGATGTTGTCTCCAACAGTGTAAGTCACAACGGGCTTAGATACTCTGCCCCCCAGTGGGTATCCCCCCAACAAGAAAAAAAAAAGTGGGATACACGTAGTAATCCAAAGATTTGATCAGGCACTGGTGATCATACTAATTGATTAGGGAGTGAAGCATGGTTTCCCCTAGAACAAAAATTTCCCTTTTTGTTGAACAAAGGTTTTTTGTAGGTTTCTTCATTAATACTTTCTGTATCAGGTGTATACAGGGGGGGTCAGGAACATAATATACCCCTCCGGGGGCGTTATATTAATAATGATCTAAAAACCCCGTTTAAAATATATCCTTTAAACTCTATTCCTTTTAATAGAACAGACAGATACCGTAACATTTAAAAAAAAAAATGTAGAAAGGAACCAATATCTATTCATTTTGTCACTAGGTGGCGTTATAAGACCCCAAAAAATTTTTTTTTTTTGTTTTCAAACTTATGATTGAGGGATAAATTTGAAATTTTGGGGCAAAATTTTTTTCGTGATTTATACGATCTAAGAAAATCAGAAGGGGAAAAGTAGGAATAGCCGCGGTTAAGGTTTGAATCTGATTATTGATGACCTAGGGGTAAGTTGTGACGGCCTGATGCACAGCTCCCAAAGGTGAGCAATTTGATGTATTCTAATTGTACATGAGTTCATAATACGTATTGCACTAGTAAACGCTTGCCGTCTCTCCTCTATTTTTTTTTTGCATACAACAAAGAACAAGTTATACTCTGCACTTATGAGGGCCACTGTGTGGGAAGATCATGGCAGGGAGTATGGGCTTTTTGGTTTAGATACAACAGTGGGGCAAGCTCACCCCTAAGGTTTAGATAAACCATGGGTGTTATATCAATAACAGGCCTAGAGATGGGGCTGGTCCCACACAAAAATCTGAAAATATGAGAAGTTAGATCAAAGTGCAACCTACACCGGGATTAGATAAATTTGTGTCTTTCTCAGCAAGTTGGCAATCAGCACAACAGGCTGAGATACATTGTCATTGTTCAGAACAGTTTGAGATACCTCAGCAGGTATCTGTGACCCCCACACCAGCTTTAGAAACATTTGCAACTTTACCAATATGAAACGGGGAAAGGGGAAAGGGGGGGGTTTTCTCCCTCATCGCGGGAAAAAAAACCCATTCCCCCCGCCCCGTGGGGACGGTACACAAACCGGGAAAATACCGTCGGAAAAATGACCCGGTATTTTTCCCCGCCATGTAAAAAAGGGCCCCCCATTCAGCGAACAGGCTGAGAAACACGATTCCCCCCCCAAAGGTTTACATCTGCAGGCTTAGATACATCAGCCTCACAGTGAGTATCACACAACATAGAACAAGACACATTCTCCTCTGATGCTGGAATTTCCTTGATAGGAAGAGGGGTAACATGGGGGGATGCCATGCTACCCAAATGAGTTCCAGGCAATAAATCAGTGGGGGGGGGGGTTGGGGACCCGGTCCCCCCTTTTTTTTAAAACCTGGGTTTTTCCCCCTTCCCCAAACCAAACTTGGGCCCCGTGAATGGGGGCTTATTCCCCCCGTGACTTTAACCCCCCGTGTTTTGGCAGGAAGAAAGCCGGGTTTTACTGGGCTCTAGACAAATAAGGAACTTGATTTAGTGTGTGATTCTTTCTGTGCAGATGGTTTTTACAGGGTTTAGGTTACAAAAACTTGACTACAAATCACAATCAACTCAAGAAAAATGAACATTCATTAAAAAATTCCCCAAAATTAAGGGATTATAGTGTACATCAATCCTTAGGGTGTTTTTTTTGGTGCGTTTTTGGATGTGTTTTTGGATGCGTTTTTTGTGCAGAAAGGCACAACAATAATTTCCGCACCAAAATCGCCTCCATAAATGCATAAAAGAAAACCCCAAAAAAAACCTTGTGAAAGCACAAATTCCCCCCCCGTCGGGGAAATTTTCCCTGAATCGTGCAAATCCCTGTGGGGAATCAATATCCGTTGTTTGGTGTATTCGGGGGGAGGGACAGAAACTTAGGGAAACCATATCCCCCAAGTCATCCCCCAAAAAAGGGTGGGGAATAGTGTCAGAATTTCCCCCTTTTCTCTTTTTTTCCCTGCCCCCCCAGCCCAATAAAAAGGGGGCCAGGGGTTACAGGGGGCGCTTCTCTGTTTTTCCTGTTAAAGACGTTTTTCATGTTTTTATACCCCTGGATTTTCCCATTCCAACTAAAAAAAGTCACCTCTGCTCCAGTAAAACAGGAACCTTGGCCCCTATTGTAACGTTTTGAAGGCGCTGCTTTTTTCCCCTTTAGTCCAGCCAAAGAAAGAAGAAGGTGTTCCCCCGGGGGGTTTGTTAAGGGAAATCTTCTTTTTTCGGACACTGGCAGTAAAATATCCCACCTTTTACAAAGAAAAAATTTGACATTCGTAAAAGTATGTTGGTTTTGGGGCCCCCGTCCCCCCCGCCCCAAAAAAGGTTAGTTTTTTGCCGGTTTAAAGAGTTGAACAAACCATCTTGTAGACAGCGGAATACCTAATTGTCTTTTTGTGAGGGGGGTATCAAAAAACAAAACATTTGTCATTTTTTTTTATGGATATACAGTATTCAAAAAAGTGATACCCCCCTCACATTTTTTTTAAATTTTTTTTATATCTTTTCTGGGACAAATGAAGATATGACATTTGAACAAGTAAATATCCTGTACAGCTTGCATAACACTGTAAATTTGGTGCCTCAAAATAACTAAAAAAAGCCCCAATTTTAAATGGGTAATAAGATGGTAGCCCCCAAGGCTATGTTTTACAGATGTCTGTGGACATACGTATGCGCCCCAGACATCGTTGTTTCGGGGGAAATTTCGCCCCCCCCTTTCATATGCATTATCGCGGTGGTTTCGCCCCAAGTAATTAAAAGTCACTTTTTCCCCATGCGTACAATACAATCATATTAGTAGGGGGGAGGGGAGAGGAGGTGTAATCCATTGTTCCCCAAGAGAACTTTTGGTTTTTAGGAATTTCGGGGCATTCCCCCGTATTAGAGGGCAAATATATTGGTGAAATGTTTCCCGGATTAAACCCCTTGAGCCCTTTTTAATACTAATAAATCAAATTACATTGGGGGGGATAATTGGGCAAAATTTTTTCCTTTTTCACTTGGGTTTTTTTGTATATTTTTGTTGTAGCAGTTTAAAATTTGATTGTGTTTTGATTTATTTTAAGGGCCCCTTAAAATTTACATGTTATAAAAGTAAAACCCATGTGCCTTGCAGCGGGCCTTCCCTTATTTTTTTTCCCCCATATTACTTTGTAATTAAATACCTTTTTGTCTATATTTTTTGGTTTGTAGGTGTATATCTTTTTTTCTGGGTGAAATTGGTTTCTAGATTTTTTAAAACCTGGGCCCCCACCCCTGTCTTCTTTGGTGGGTTGATTTTAAATGGGAAAAATTGTAAGACGACATTTAAAAGAAAAAGTTTTTGATGAAAAACAAAAACACAGTATTTGCCCACGAAGTGCAAGAGTAACATTTCTTTGTAGTAAATATAAGTCCCCAAAAGGGAGCATTAAGTGCAGTGGATGCTATAAAAAACGGGGTTTACTCTTTTTCCAAAAAGTTTAATGGGGCTTTACTCCCCAGTCCCCAATTACTATGAAAATGGGGGGCCTGGGGCGGAAAGGGTCGGAAAGGGAAAGAGAGAGAGAGACAACAAGGCTTGGAAGATGGGTGTATGAATTAAAACAGAGAAGTCTGAGAGACTGAGGGACAGAGCTGACAGTTCAGCAGGTCATTTTGTACGGGAGGAATTACCCCGGGGAAAGCCTTCCCCTGCGATCCCAGTCTTCCAAAGGAGAATCCTGCCCCCCACTCCGTGGGGGGCCAATTCCAAAGGGCCTGCATGTGGCAGCCCCACCCACCCACCTAGAAGTTTGTCCCTTTTAAAGCTAGGGCTTGGATTTAAAAATGGGGGGTGGGGGAGCATCCTTTTGCAATGTAAAATTTTAAAAGTACAGGTTTAGGCCAAAAACCCCAAAAAAATTTTTGAAACCCCAAGTATACAAAAATAAAAAAAGTATTTTAGTCTATAAAAAGTTTTTGGTTTAAAAAAAATTTTTTTATAAAAAACAAAAATTTTAGTGAGTGAAAAAGTTTTTTAACCCTTAAATGTTGTATTTTTAAATGTTACAGCCAAAAATTAAAAATCTATTATATTGATATTTTATGTAATAGAGCAACACTAAGTTATAAAAATGTGTGAGGTGTAAAGAAAATGATATGTGCTTTTTCAGATTTTTGTAAATTAAAAAACTGATAAGTGTGTTGTGCATATGTATTCAGCCCCCTGTATTCTGATACCACTAAAAAAAATCCAGTGTGACCAAATTTTGATTAGTTTAAAAAGGTAAAATATGTATGTAACGTATTCCAGTATAAATACAAAAATGTTTTTTTGAAGACTCAAAAAGGGTTTTTTAGAGAAAAAATTAGTGAACAATCAAACTTTTAAAACAAGGGGGCACACCAGGCGCTCCCGGATAAAAGTTGTGGAAAAGGGGTAATGCGGGGTTTGGTTTTTTAAAAAATGCCCAAGTTAAAACTTTACAGAGCATGTTTAATTGTATGGAACGCAGCTAAAACCCCCTTGCTACAGGCCCAAAGGACAAATAAAAGGTTGGTTTTTCCCAAACAAATTTGAGTTTTTGAAAAGGGAAAAATTTTGGAAAAAAAAATTTCCGCCCCTAGATGTCAAAAAATGTTAGAGGGATAACCCCAAAGAGTATGCGCTTTTAAAGGGGGTTTTTACAAAAATAAATTTACCAGAGGGTTTAAAAACATTACATGCCACCTTTTTTAAATTTTTTTTAAATTTTGGGAAAAAACCGGGAAAAAACATGTGTTTTCTAAGTGTGTTTTTTTTGACGTAAATACAAGAATATTTCAATTTATTTGTGGCAGTTTGATTTTTAAAAAAGAGGAATAGTCAAGAGGTTTGAATACTTTTTTCGCATATGTATAGCAATTTTTTAAAATTTTAAAAAATTTGTGGTTCTAAATAAGAAAACCCGGGAAAAATTTATTTTTTATTTATTTAATCTATATTAAAGAACAACAAAAAAAAAATTTTAGAATATATTCTTGTAAGCCCGATTTTTTTTTATAAAAAATATCCCCTATTTTCAAAATTTTTAGGTGGTTTGGGCACCCGAGGGGGCTAGAAAAAAACCCCTTTTAGGGCTGAGGGAAAAAGATTTATTTTGAATTGTACTGTTATGCTTTTTTTTTAAAAAAATTTATGGGCATAGATGCAAAGTGTGGGATGGAAACTTTTTTTTTGCTGTTTTTTATATTCCCTATAACCCTAAATCGTATAGTATACTGATAAATTCTTTGTGTTTGTATCGTGACCGGCGAGGTGCTAAAGGGCTAGTTGCATTTTTTTAAAATTATCCTTTGGTATGTTACAGGCTTAAAATGGGAATATTTCAGTCTGTAATTACGCCCGAGTGGCGAATTACGGTGGGGGGGTATGTCCATCATTCGGTAAACCCCAGTTCTCATAGGAAAACTAGGGATTATTCTCCTCTCCCTGCTGGGAATCCGCCGTGGGGGAGAAAAGTGAATGTCATTTTTAGGGGCGTATAGCCCCGTAGCAATGTATTTCTATGGGTGTCCTCCCCCGCCCCCCCCCCCCCCCCCGCCGCCCAACGCGTAATTGCGGGCGTAATTAGCCCGAAAAAACCCGTTGAACATACCCTTAGGGTTTTTTTAAAATAGTTTTTGAAAAAAAAAATGCAGTGTATTTTTCAGCATTTCTCCTGGAGATTTTTACTGCATCTTTTTCTATTAAAACACATTAGTGTCCTATAGTATCTAAAACTCTTTGCGTATAATACAGAAATATAAAATAATATCAACAGCTGTTGCAGTTTCTGTAATGTACCACAGAACTACAGTGAAACTTCCTTTATCAACAACATTTCAATTCCCCAAAATTTTTTTGGGAAAGGGTTTTGGGCCCAAAAATTGTGCTTTTGGTAAGTTTAGATTCAGCCTGGGGGCCCCCATTGATCACTTTGGCGGGGAAGAAGTAAAATTAAATTTTTTCCCTCGAAAGTTTTGCAGGGTGGGGAAAAACGTTGGGTAATAACCGTACTTGGGGGACATAATAAGTGCATATTGCAGCACAATTACATGCTGAATTACGCCTCGTGAATACATAAACATACCCTCACACCACAAGTAGCTAAATTATAAATTGGAAATATAAACCAAAATTGTTACTTTTTGAAAGCTGCCAAACAATTTAAGGAATTAAAAGTAGGATGCTGTTAGTAAAGGCAGTTTCTCTGTTTTATGCTGCTATAGAAAAGCCACCAAAAACTGTATCAAAACCGCAGCATGTGCATAAACCCAAATACAGCAATCAGTCATAACATTAAAGCCATTGAGAGATAAAGTAAATACCATGGATTATCTTGTGACAATGGCTCCATTCAATGCATAGGATGTATTAGGCAGAAAGGGAACAATTAGTTCTTGAAGTTTATTTGTTGGAAGCAAGAAAAGTGGGCAAGTATCTGAGCACCTTTCACAGGCTAAGTTGTAATTGCGTGTGGGGAGGGACCCCAAAAATGCAGGTCTTATGGGTTGTTGCTGGCATGGAGTGAATGGTACTTACTAAAACTGGACAACTAGTGAACTGGTTACATGGTGATGGAGAAAAAAAATCACTGAATATTTTCGGGAAAAAAAGGCTACCCCGCATGCCCAATTAACAGAATAGCTACTGTGGTAAAAACTGCTAAAACAATAAATGCTGAAAATGATAGAAAGGTTGTGTCCACAGACAGATATGTGAACCATGCTGACCCATCAATCTCCAAAAGAGAGCACAATGAACATGTAAGTATCAGAATTGGACCAAGGAACAGTAGAAGAAGGTGGCTTGGTCTAAGAGTATATTTTCCCCCTTTTTACTATTATGTTTAAAGCTGTTTGCGTAAACTTTAAAAAAGCATCATATTTACAGTGGTATGTATAAAAAAAAATGGTGAGTTTAAGATTTGTACTTTTTTAAACCCAGTTTTTTTTTTTTCGCCAAACCCTATAACCAGAATTTGCACAAATTTTGGCCGGGTTTTTCACCTCATGGTCAACCATTTTCCCTAAACCAAACCCCTCCCCACTTTCCAAAGCACCCCCATTGAACAGTGTGCAGAATAAATAATTAAAATGGTTGGAATGCTGTGTCAAATTTGTTTTTTTGGGAATTTTTTAAGACACTTTTCAGGTGCAACCACGTTAGTAAATGAAGGCCATAGGGTGACATTTCAGAAAAGGGGTGCTGCCCCCAGTTTTTAAGGCGCAAAAAATTTGTTGTATAATGCACCCAAATGTAAAAGCCTGTATAGTGGTTGTGAGGCCACAGGCATGGGACGCCACTTGGGGACATCCGGGGTTACTTAGCTTGGAATCGCCGCTTTTGGAAAGCGGTCTGGCATCCCAATTATATTTTCACATGACATAGATTTCTTTTTCACTTAGGGCCCCTTTTTTTCCCTTAAAGGGCCCAGGTCAGTAAGAAACAAAAAACAAAAAAAATTCAGCTTTCCGGGCCCATTTTAATACATAAAAGAGCCCCTCTCAAATTGTGGTCAAGGCCTACGCCAATGCCCCAAAACCCCACAACACCACACCATTACCGAACTTACTTGTTCGTCTTCCTCAACCCCTTTGGGGGCAGACCCTCTCCCCAGCTCCTCTGTGCCCGCTCCCGGTAGCAACCACCCCCCCCGACCCTGTAGTAGGAGCCCTTTATAGTCCTACGGGGGAAAGCCCAAAACTGGCGGAAGGGGGGCGCCTCCACCCAAACAAAACGCCCCGGGAAAGGAGACCCAAAATGCTGAAGGCAGCTTTTAGCTCCCTGTGCAGTAACCTATTGTTACTAAACCCCAACAAGTCCCCCCCCCACCGAAAAAAACATTCGGTGGCTTGTTTATGAAGGTACCCTGCAAATTTCCCATGGTGGCAAAGACCTGCAACTCCACCGATCCCCGACAGGTTTCATAAATCTGGTGTGGGGGTTTTCCCTTGATAGATTTAAGGAGATAGCTACATAAGTTAGGGCATTAAAAGTGTGTGCCGGGGCAAAAAGCGCCTTTTTGTGGCGTATGACTTTTTATAAAAAATGACAGCCCCCATTGTCTTTTGCACTGGTGTTTCTGCTTCACTTACAAGTGGATGCACCATGAGATGAAGACAAGCCAGCAAAGGCAGTTTGGTGTTCTGGGAAATGTTGTTGGTTTATGTGGATTTTACTTTAACCCGCATATCCTCATAAAATTTTTAAAGATTAAGTACACTATTCCTTAATAACAGTGGCCCCTTTAAGCAAAATAATGCCCTCTTCTACACTGCAAGAATTATTCAGGAATCGTGTGAGGAACATGACAAAAAGTTCAAGGGTGATGATTTCCCCCCAAAATTCTTATCATGGTGGGAACCTTTTGGTATGTTACATGGCACAATGTGACCCGTATTTTGGGGAAAAAATTTCGCTGAATTCGCCTGGTAGGCCCCCCAAATTACAAAAAAAATAACCTCTTAAATGGGGAAAAGATGGGGTTTGGGGGGCTGTAGTGTGTGGAAGTACGTGTTCCACTTTATTTTCGACTGCGGGTATGCGGTGCAACAATATCCCATGTAAAATTACCCTTTAAAAATTTTGTGGATTCCCCTATTCAAGGGGCAGAGCTTTGGAGAATAAGGGGGGGGTTAACAGATTCACGGGGCGGGGATTCCTGGATCGTTGGCCTTGGGATTTTGAATTTAAAAGGGGTGTTTACAGTGAGAAAGACAGAGAAAGAGGCAGAAAGCAAGAGGAGAAATGCAATGTAATATAATGTTTAATTTAAATGTGTTTGGGCCCCCAAAAAAACTCCATAGTGGGGTAAAAAACAATTTATGGTGGGGGGCCCCAAAGGAGCCGCCCCCAAAATGAAAGAAGACCTTACATACAAAAATAAAAATTTTAAAGATACCTACCCTCCCCACAAAACCCCAAAATATGTATAATAAATTATAAGGACATTTTTCAATCATGTCATTTGCAATAAAAGTTCATCGTTTACAGGGAAAGGTTTTTTTTTACTTTCTTAGGGAGAGATCATTATCAGTTAGAAGGTTTTATCTGTTGGGGGAAACCCAAATGTGCGGGGAGTAGGATATAGGGTATATTTATGAAAGGGGCTGGGCAGAAATCTGGGTTTTTTTTTTTCCAAAGACTAGAGCAGCCCCCTTGCTATATTTTAATAGGCACATCCCAAAAATTTAAAGGACTTATATAGCGTAGGGGTTTTGGGTGGGTGTGTCCATACAACCGTATGAAGCTAAAAAATTTTAGCTTTGTACGGCAAATCCCGGGATTTGTAGAACGGGTTTAAAGACTTTAAAAGTGGTTTAAATGAGCCTATGTTGTCATTTTTACACTAGAATGCGCAGTAGACCTGGTGCATAGATTCAGGCACATTCTACACTACTATTGAGCGCAATAAAATTGGTGTCTGGGTGCCCAAATCATACACGCCCATGTGTCTTGACGGGTTTTTTGATTTTTAACATACATGCGAGAGGCCACCCCACTGAGACATAGTGTGACGGGGTTTACGGGTTTAAAAACCCTGTTTACTAGTGTTATTTCAGCAAAAGAAATAGAGCCAGAGCCTCCCAGTGTGATCATGATGAGATTACAGGCCCCCCCTGCAGTGGATGATAGTGATCCATAAGTGTAAATTTGTTAACTTGGGGCCCCGATTCCTGCTTAAAAGGGCCACGCTTTTTTAAAAATGAATTACAGGGAAAGTTTTGTTTTCCCTAATGAACATATTTGAGGAAGTGTTTTTAGTTGTTACTTTAAAAGGTTTTCTGGGGCAATATGTCCTTTTAAAAGAGGTTTGTATTCGAATATATACTGTTTATCCCAAAAATATTTACGTTGTATCATAAAATTATCAATTTCCACTATATTTTTTTTTATAAATTCCTCACAGTTTTCACAATCTCTTTTTCATGTTGCTTTTGATGGGAACTAGGGAAGGCTGGTCTTTTTTAGTGGGGGTTATTATAAAAAAGTTCTAGGTCTAAGATTTCTTTGTTGCCATAGAACCAATCATGCTCCTTTTTTATTTATATAGTGCTTGAAAAAATAAAAAGGGGAGCTCTGATTGGTTGACAAAAAAAAGTCTTGGGTTGTTTATATGGATGTTAAGATCCCTGTAAATGGGTTTTAGATGGGTGGATGGGCCTCTAGAGGACCAAACCCATCTACAATGAGAGTGTGTTTTTCATTTCGCCAATATAAAACACGTATTGGGTTTCAATGAGGATCACCCTGGGGTTTTCATTGTGTCTTTCGGGTCCCTCTTTTTTGGGTTTTTCCCAAAATTGGAAGTCATTTTTGTCCAAAAGAACAGCAGGAGCCCTATAATAAAGTATTTGGGTGCGATCCCGCTGCTCCCCCCGAATCGAAATAAAAAGGTTTTTGGATGATCGAGTATGTTTTGGGCAATTTTCGGATCCAAACCGGATCCCCAAAAAGTAGCAAAAATGCCATGTAAAAAATACATTAACCCGATTTTTAATACATATCTCCCTAGCACTTTGTATAATAACTTTTCAAGAGACATGTGAAAAAATATCATTCAAATGTATCGAAAAAAGTTTAGCCTAGCTTTTTTTTTTGCCTATAGCAAAACACCCATGAAATGAAAGGGGGGTTGATTAGTTGATATGGGCAACAAAGAAATTCTTAGATCTAGACAGTTTTCATACATGTGGCCCCAAAATGCTTTTGTTAATGTAAACAACAATTTTCCCCTTTGGGAACTAAAAGTAAGATCGTTTTAAAAAGTTTTTTAAAGATTGAAAACAAAACTTTACCCCCCTTTTTATTTAAAAAAAAATAATAAAGGAAAACATAATTGTATTGCCACTTTTATAAAAGTTCAGAACTTAAAGATATCACTTTGTTATCTCACGTGACGAAAAACTGCAAAAAACATATTCAAAGAAAAATTAAAAAAAAAAGTAGACAAATTTTTATTTTCCCAAAAATTTACAGCTCCCAATAAAATTTCACACATCTATTAAAATATGTAAAAAGGATTTTTTAAAAATAAGTTTTTATTTTTTTTTGTAGTAGAACATAAAAGTTACATGTAATATTAAAATAATGTATTTACCCCGAAAAAAAATTTTCATGTTGAAACCACCAAAATCATGTAAAAAAAA
>JAODAL010073001.1:0-14890 GCA_025379985.1 Phyllomedusa bahiana | reverse complement strand
TAAATTGAAAGGTGCCAAAAAAAAACCTTTTATTACCCCGAATACTTTAAACGATACGTGTTTTTTCATTTTTGCCCATACAGCTTTTTTTCATTGAGGCACCTTGCATTTAAATTTTTTAAACAGCAATTTTGTAGTCCCCACGGTGAATTGTTGGGGTCCCAAAAAATCCCTTTTATTACCCGAATACATTGGGTTTTGTGTTTTTTCCCCTTTGGGCACTAAAGCTTTGTTCATTGGGCACCTTGCACTTAAATTTGGGGGAAATTCAAGAAATTTTTTGTGGTCACCACAGGTGAATTAAAAAGGTGCAAAAATATTTTTATACCCAAATTTAATTACAGATACGTTTTTTTTTAAATTTTCCCAACTACAGCTTTGTTTTTGAGGACCCCCTTGATTTTTAAAATGTGAATAAAAGAAATTTTGTAGGTCACCACAGGTGAATTAAAGGGGGTCCCAAAAAAAAAAAACCTTTTTTTACCCGAATACATTACAGTTACGTTTTTTTTTTTTGCATTTTGCCCAGTTCAGATTTGTTGATAGACCCCCTTTGAGTTAAATTTGAACCCGAAATTTGAGTAGTTCCCACAGGTGAATTGATGGGGGCCAAAAAAAAATACCTTTTTTACCCGGAAAAAACATTACAGTTACGTGTTTTTTCACTTTGGCACCACAAGCTTTGTTTTGGGGGGCCCCTTGCATTTTAAAAGTAAAATAAAAGCAAATACAAAAGGGGCCCTATTTTTAAAAAAAAGTTGTTTCTAAAAAGACATTTTTTTTTCCCCAATTTGTAAAGAGGGCCCTAAAGGGTGATGGTGTGCAAAAAAAGGGAATGGGTTTAGGACACTGTTAAGGGAAAATTTTTTTGAAAATGATTGTTTTTGCAAGATTTTTAAAACATAGCTTTTAAATCCCTGTATTGAGAAACCCCATTTAATACATTAAAAAAAGAGAAAAAAAAAACTTTGGGGGGGTTTCCATCCTTTTTTAAAAATGTGTTTTCTAAAATTTTAAAATACTAAAAAAATTTGTGTAAAAAAGAGTAGAAAAAAAAATTCCTCTTTTTTTGTAAAAGGGAGGTACGGGAAAATTTGCCCAGATTGGGTTATTTAGGGACAGGGGGTTGGAGAAAGGACAGGATCAAAGTCCCAGAGATTTTTTCCCTCCGGGCATTTGGGATTTTAAAATGAAAAAAAAGAATGCCAAAAAAAAAGGGGCCCTGGGTGGAACGGGAGCGGTTAACCACCAGAATTTCCCCAAGTGAAGCTCAATTGGGCACTCATACGGGGGGGGCAAGCGCTACCGGGGACAGGGAAGTATAGGGCCAGTGAAACTAAAATGGTGTTTGAAAGACCCCTTTTTTCCCGTCATTTTTTAAATCGGGGGGTCATGCGGGTTTTTGGGGTCATGCTGGGGCCCAGGACAGGTATATTTAAATTTGTAAGGGGAAACAAAAATGGTTTTTTAAAAAGGGAACCCCCCCTTTTCCCCCGGCATTTTTAAATGTGGGGGGCCCGGACGGGTTTTAAAATGGTTTTATTTCGGTCCGGACGATATAGTAAATTTGCCCGTGAAACTAAAATGTTGTTTGAAAGACCCTTTTTTCCGGCACTTTTTAATTGGGGTCATGCGGGTTTTGGGGGGTTTCATGCTGGGGCCCGGGGGACAGGGTATAGTCAAGGGTCCAGTGAAACAAAAAAATGGGGGTTGAAAAGGACCCCTTTTTCCGGAAATTTTTTAAACCCGGGGGGTTTCATGCAGGTTTGGGGGGGCTTATGCTTTTGGCCCAAAGGAAGGTAGGTAAAGGGTCCAGTAAAAACTAAAATGGGGTTGAAAGACCTTTTTTTTAAGTTTTTTTTAATCTGGGGGGCGGTCAAAAGGTTTTTAATGGTCTTTACTGGGGGTACGGGGGAAGGTTATAGTCAATGTCCTTTTCAACTAAAAGGGTTTGGGGGAAAGACTCCTTTTTCGGGGATTTTTTAAAAATTGGGGGGTTTTCTTGGGGTTTTGGGGTTTGCTGCGTTTTCCAGTACAGGGATATTCAATTTTCCAGTTCAAGTAAAATGATGGTTAAAATCATATCCCTTTGGCATTTTTTAATTTGTGGGTATGGGGTTTAAGGGTTTTGCTGGGGTGCAAGACAGGGATAGTGAATGGGGGGTTTGGTTTTTAAAAACCTAAGTGTGTTGCCAAAGGGATGTAGCCTATCCATTTGTGTTGTGGATTTTAAATTCCGCTTCTCCAGCCCTGTTTGGGGGTGTAAGAATGAAAGGGGTTTTTGTCTCCCCTGACTTTAATGGTCATCGATCATAATCTACCCTCGACATCGACTATCTTGTCGATGATGGTGCTATCGACCCCGCCAATCGATGGCCAAGAATGCTCAACACTGTTCCCAGTTTTCCCGCTTTTTTAAGTGGGCTTCATTAAAGGGGCAGGGGGCTTTCGTCTGCAAATCCACTAGTGAGGCAACATTTTGGATTCCGCAAATCCATTTTTAAATTTGGGTTGGGCCCTTTTACTCTTGAAAATTAAGGTTATTAGAAAGATAGGAGGGAGAGATTTTAATTGGGGGGTGTGTGAATGTTTTCGCTTTTGTCCTTTTGTCATTGACATGTCAATGGATTGGTCTCCGTGTATGGGTAATTCTGTGTAATTTGGGTAGGAGATTAAAATTGTGAAATATCTGGGTAAATTGGGGGTCCCAAAAAGGGGGTCTGTAAAGGGGGAGGAATTCGACAGCGTCGCCCCCAAACAGTGGGTGTAGTTTAGGTGGTTTGTGGGAAATTTTAAACCTCGTGCGATCAGTGTGGCTAAGAATGAAAAGGCTGCTTTTGGTTTGTCCGATCCATATAAATTTCCCGGAACATGGTTCCGTGATTTTAACTCTTTTTGGGGTTGAGATGGATTGGTAATGTTATAGTGATATAAAAAATAGGAAAATTTACATTTTGAAGGTTGCCCCTGCCCGGGGTGATAAAAGTCAGCTTTCCCCATGTGGATAATAACATCTCTTTTTGTCTTAGGAATGGGAAGTTATATTTAGGATTAGTTGATTTTTGGGTATTTGGACACCTAGATAGAAGTAGATCTTTAAACTAAGTTTTAACTAAGTTAAGAGTGGACTGCCTAAAGTTAATTACTAAGTTTTTAGTATGGGGCACAAAAATCAATAAGCTTACCTGACATAACAGCCCCATTCCGTATCACATCAAAAGAAGTGTGCAGTTCTTTGTCAAGTAAAAAATATCATGTAACATAAAAATAGCATAAAATTTTAAATGCAGGCAAACAATATAAAAAAAAATTTATTAAAATATTATTTGTTATTCACTACTGTTTTTGGGTTTTAAAACTTTTTTGAGTTTACCTTGCATTTTTGTTTTTTTTTTTAGTTAGTTTAGTGTTTTAAAAAAGTCTCTCCCCACTTAAGGAAATAATTTTTTATAAAATTTTTCCCTAGATAAATTTTTTAAAAATTTTTATGCAAATTTATTTAAATACAAACAATTTAAAAGACCGGATTACTAGAGAGGGGCGAATTGATTCTAACGAAGTGGAATTCGTTTGAATTTCGGGGAAAAATTCGGTTCGGAACGAGCAAACTTTGGGGTATTTTGGGTGAACAAAGTGTGCTTTTCTTTTGAAAAAGGGCTGCGGACATGGCGTTAAGGGGGCAAAGCACTTGGGAGGAAAAGGGCTACCCTGGGGACGTGCAGAGATGAAAAATCAGAGCCCGGGCGGGATTCTGTGACGTAGCACTATAAAAGCCCGAGGGGCGCCGCTGGGAGCCATACCGCTTCACTGTAGATAGGGAAGGTGCTGCGGGGTGTAGGCTTTTGAAGAACTGTTTTTACACAGCGTTTTTGTGGGGTTTTGTCTCAGCTTGTCTCAGAGATGTTTCTGAATGTTTATTTTGTTTTTTTGGGGGTAGGTCTGAAACCCAGTGTGCGTCCACTGCAGCTGGATAACATTAAATATCCAAGGGGATTAACCCAGTTCCTGTTGTTTTGTTAAAGAAACAGGTTTTTAAAATACAATACCCTTCATTTTTGGCCCTGCTCAATTCTTTGTGCAATTTAAATCCGGGGTTTAATTTAAGGTTGTTTTGCCGGGTGCGACCCCCAAAAAAATTTTCTTTTACAATCCCAAAATATATAATTTTTTCCTGTGCCTAATTCAAAAGAAAAGGGTTTAAAATTACAACTGTATTTTTGTTGTATGGGTAGAAAAACGCAATTTGTAACCGTACAAAGATTTTTGTGGCTCATTTTTGGGCCCAATTTACACCCAGGGGTTAATTAAGCTTTTTGTTTTGCTTTTTTTTTTTTACAAAAATAAACCGTCTTTTTTTAAGAAATTATTTAAAAACCAAAAAAAAAAAAAAAAAAAAAAATTGTTGTTTAAAAATAAATTTTATAACGTCCCAAAGCTATAGTTTGTGCGGCTCAATTTTTGGGGGCAATTTAATCCGGGGGTTAAATTAAGCGTTTTTTTGTGGTGTGTGAAAAAAATAAACCGTCTTTTTAAACGCAAAAAATATAAAAATTTTTTCCGTCCCTTTTCAAGCAAAGGTTAATTACAACTGTATCTCTTGTTGTGTGGTGTAGAAAATACCCATTGAAACCCCGCTACAAAGCTAAGTTTGTGGTGGCTCATTCTATTGGCAATTTCACCCGGGGGTTAATTAAGGTTGTTTTGCTGGTGTGGCTGAAAAATTTAAAACCGTCTTTTTCAACGCAAATTTATAAAAAATTTTTTCCCTTACCCAAATTTCCCAAGCAAAGGTTAATTTTAAAAATGTATCTCTTTTTGTGTGGGTAAAAAACACGCTTGAAAACACGCTAACAAAGTATAGTTTGTGGGTCAATTCTTTGGGCAATTTACATCCGGGGGTTTAATTTAAAGCGTTGTTTTGGGGTGGCTGAAAAAAAATCTCTTTTTCAACCCCAAAATATATATAAATTTTTCCTTAGCCAAAAATTTACAAGAAAAGGTTAATTAAAAATGTATTCTTGTTGTGTGGAGTAGAAAAACGCAATTGTAACAGCTAAAAGTATATTTTGTGGGCTCAATTTTTGGCGAATTTACATCCGGGGTTAAATTTAAGGTTTTTTGTGGTGTGTGACAAAAATAAACCGTCTTTTTCAACGCCAAATATTAAAATTTTTTCCTTAGCCAAATTTAAAAGAAAAGGTTTAATTAAAACTGTATTCTTGTTGTGTGGGTAAAAAACCGCATTGAAACCGTACAAAGTACTATTTTGTGCGGCTAAAAATTTTTGGCGCAATTTCATCCGGGGTTTAAATTTAAAAGCGTTGTTTTGCGGGTGTGCTGACAAAAATAAACCTTCTTTTCAAGCAAAAATATATAAATTTTTTTTTAGCCAATTAAAAAGCAAAGGTTTAAAATTTAAAAACTGAAATCTTTGTTGTGTGGTGTAGAAAAATACGCCATTGAAACCCCGTAAAAAGTTCTAGTTTGTGGTGGCTCAATTCTTTGCGCAATTTACACCCAGGGGTTAATTAGGTTTTTTTGCGGGTGTGTGAAAAAAATAAACCGTCTTTTCAACGCCAAATATAAAAATTTTTTCCCTTGCCAAATTTCAAGCAAGGTTAATTACAATGTTTCTTGTTTTTGGGGGGAAAAAAAAACCCCCGAAATTGAAACAGCTAAAAGTACTTTTTGTGGGTCAATTTTTGGGCAATTTAAATCCGGGGTTTAATTAAGCGTTTTTTTTGCTGGTGTGCTGAAAAAAAAAACCGTTTTTTAAACGCAAAATATAAAAATTTTTCCCTTTACCCTAATTAAAAACAAAGGAAATTACAACTGTATCTTTGTTGTGTGGGTAAAAAAAACCGCAATTGAAAACCGTACAAATATTTTTTGGGGTCATTTATTGGCAATTTTTACATCCGGGGGGTTAATTAAGCGTTTTTTTTGGGTGCTGAAAAAAAAAACCCGTCTTTTTCAACGCAAAAAATATAAATTTTTCCTTAGCCTAATTCCAAGAAAAGGGTTTTTTTTTAAATGTATTTTGTTGTGTGGCGTAGAAAAACGCATTGTAACACGTAAAAAGTATAGTTTGGGGGGGCTAAAATTCTATTTCCCAAATTTTACACCCAGGGGTTAAAAACGTTGTTTTGCGGGTTTTGGTGTGACAAAAATAAACGTCTTTATCAAGAAAAAAAATATTAAATTTTTTCCCTTAGCCCAAATTAAAAGAAAAGGTTTAAATTACAACGTTTCTTGTTGTGTGGGTAGAAACACGCAATTGAACACGTCAAAGCTACTAGTTTGGGGGGCCTTCTATTGCGCAATTTAATCCAGGGGTTAATTAAGGTTGTTTTGCTGGTGTGCTGACAAAAAAAAAACTCTTTTTAAACCAAAAAATATATAATTTTTTTGGTAGCCTAATTCACAAGCAAAGGGTTTAATTCAATTTTATCTCTTGTTGTGTGGGTAGAAAAAAAACCTTGAAACACCTACAAAGAAATAGTTTGTGGTGGTCAATTTATTGCGCAATTTACTAGGGGTTAAATTTAACGTTGTTTTGCTGCTTGCTGACAAAAATAAACGTTTTTCAACACGAAATTTTATACATTTTTCTTGTGCAAAATTCAAAAGCAAGGTTAAATTTAAGCCTGTTTGTGCTTTTACATTAGAAAAAAACACACGTGCTTGTAAACGACACATACAGAAAATTTTTTTCCGGGCCCATTTGTGGAGCGCAATTTATATAAAAGGGTTACCCAGCTTGTTACGGGGTTATTGAGTAAAAAACCCGGGTGTATATTTATCATTACAGATAGCTTCATCAAACGGTCTGTACATTTTAGAACAAACAGTATGTCAGAAAGGAGGGGGCTGGCTCTGCAATGCAAAATGGCAGTGGCACAAACTTTCTGAAAGGGCCCCAGGTCGCAGCACAGAAGGGGGACGTGCAGCAGGGGTCACTGGGTGAGGCCAAAAACTGCCGCGTCATCTAGGGCCGTGTGTTGTTCCGCAACCCCAAAGGGGTTTTTGATTTGGGTTGATGGTCCTCTTCCTCCCCGATGAAATTGACAACCCCAGCAAGGTCGGTGGGAACCTCAGACAAACATTTTGTTGGAGGCCCCGGGGGGGGGGTCAGCGGCCCTCACCCCGTCCCCAGGCCCCCCTCGTCCCCCTCAGTTCCCCCAGCCCGGGGTTACTATGTGGGGTTTGGGGTCAGCGCCCCTATATAGGAGGATGAACAATTTTAGGAGGGCAGTCAGCAGCTAGTGCAGCGAAGAAATGGGGCCAATATCCCCCGCTTTTTTGCCCGTGGCGGCAAAATTAGATGTGGAGAGTGGGGATGGGGGTTGTGGTGGGAGGTCAGCCTCGGCTTACCAAGAGGTGATGAGGGCAGTAGGCGATGAAACACAAATAGATGATGATTAGCCGACCCCATTGGGAGGGGTGAAGCAAGGGTTTATCATGTCAGGGAAGAGGGGTCAGTTGCGCGTCAGGAGCGGCGCAGCAGAAGTGGGGGGTGTGGCCGTGAGTCAGCAGGGGGGGTTTTGCAGCAGTGTGGGTGGGAGAGTGGGCCCGGGGTAGAAAACCTTCGCAGGTCCCAAAACAGTAGCGGCACAGGGGCTCAGGAGGAGCGGCGGCGTGTTCAGTGCGGAGGTTGGCGGTAAAATAGTACCCGGCGGGTTGTGGCAGTTCTTTGTAAGACCCCGGAGGAGCCGAAAATGGTATAGTGAATCTGGGGCAGAAAGTGAAGCGTGGCCAGGGGGGCTAAGTTGGACAAGGCCCTGCGTAACCATGCAGCGTACCCTCCGGTGGCCTGGGAGAAAAGTGGCTAGTTTTGGTGGTCCCTCCCGCCCCTGCACGCAGCAGCGGCAGTGGCAGCAGCCATTTCAGCCGTCAAGGCTCCACCCCCTCTGAGAAGGAGCTGTTTTTTTGACATCCTCTCCCCGGGCCGATGCTCTGCTCCCCGCTATCATGGCCCAGAGCGTTCAGAAGGCGATTTTAAAGAGACAAAAAGTATGCGTCAACCATCCTAAGGTGCGCAGCTGCCGTGCTTGTCCGTTTTTGGTACTGCAGCCCCCCCTTTCCAATGGTGGACTCTGCACCCTTCAGAGAACTAATGGCTTGTGCCGAGCCCAGATGGAGAGTTCCAAGCCGTAATTTCTTTTCCAAAAAAAAGGGAGTACCGCATTTAAATATGTAGAAAAAAAAGGGGTCAGTCTTGAGTTTTCGGTTTGTTCAAGGTACACGCAGCGGGACGTCTGGAGCTGTAAATACGGTCAGGGCCAGTAATGTCCTTTACGGCCCCCTGGGTGAATGTGCTTCCTGCCCCGGGGACACCAACAATTTGGACAGGAGAGCCGCTTTTTTCCCGTTGTCAAAATGGCTCCTGGCCAATGTGCCTCCTCCTCCTCCACCACACCCCATCTAGCCTCCACAAGTTGCTCCCTATACCACATGTGTAGGGCAAGCGGGTCACGAGTTCTACATTTGCTTGCCCGGCCGAAGAAATCACACAGGGGAGGAACTGCTCCGCGTCTGCAGCAAGAATCGATGTGTGGCTTTTTCCGCGCCAAAAAGCAAATCGGGAACCCTGGTGAGGACAAAGGGAGGAAAATGGTGTCCGCGCTGCACGGGAGGGGTGGTCCAGCGCCCTGCATGGGGACGTGTTCAATCTGGTTGTAAAAAGGTTTCCTGAAGTTTCCCCCACTTAGAAATTCGAAAAAGGCCAGGAAATGTGCTGCACTTTATCCCTTGTTTCAAAACCCGGAAACCTCTCGAGTTGCAGCGGCAGAAAAAACCTCCCCCCAAAACGCTTGATAGCGATGTTTCCCCCGCTGGAATTCCACCTACACATGTTGGGCCGAGTTGAAACAGAGAAAGGCCTTTTAAAGTTTTTGATGATCCAGGCAGACAGAAGTATCCCTGTGAAATTTGAGCAGCCGTGGCCTCATGCGTGAAAACCGCCCTTTGTTGAGGCCATTCAGGAGGGCCCCTTTTTTGTCATCGCCAGGACTAGGGAAGGAATAAAATCATTTTCCCTGCTTATGTCCCGGAACAGATGCTGAAAAAATTTTGGGCAGGGGATGGAGATGTGGCGACTACATCTGTGGCCCCATGAGTCCGGTGGGACTGAAATGGAGGAGGAGGGAGGAGGGGACATTGGGCAGAAACTTGTTGGTGAAATGAGGGATTTTTACCAGGTGACAAAAGAGGAGGAGCAGGAGCGCGGGGAGGTGGATGGAGATGAGGAAGACGGGCAGATGACTCAAACACCGTGGAGTTACAGTGGAAAAGGAGGCAGGGAGCCCTCAGATCACTTGTGCAGATGTCCCCCCCGCATGCTTATTTTCCTGGCTAGTGACAGCCGAATAGTCAGCATCCGGCAGAGGGTGACTTCTGGCTCTCCACCCTATTGGCCCTCGCTACCGGTCCAAAATGGGAGCCTTTTTCCCCCTATTGAGAGGAAAAACAAACTCAAATATAGGGGAAAACTCCCTAATCAGTTGGCCCCTGCCCATGTGCGGATGTCCCCCCTCTGACGGTTGGGGCCGGGGGGGTTTCCCCAGCGCTCAGTACTATGCCGCGGCGCTGGGGGGAAGGTGGGGGGGGGTAGGGGCCGTACCAGCTCCTCGCGTAACCTAAGTTGGAGTCATAATGAGCAGCTTCCCCGCCTAGTGAGGAGGGCAGACACCGCAGCAGCAGCAACAGGACCCGGAGCATTCCCTGAACCCAAAAGGTTGTGGCCCACTTGGACAGCCTTGCACCCCCGTTAGAAAATTCCCCCTGGATACTGGGAGCCAAACTGGATGTGTTTTTCCCAACTTGCCCAGTTTTTTCAGTGGAGGAAAAATGTCCTGCCGGCAGTAGTGTGGCTCAGAGCGGGTGTCAGGCGGCGGGGGCCATCTTTTCCCCAAAGGGAACCCCCTTGTCCCGGGAAAAAGTTGAAACGACTGACCTTTGTCAAGATGAATAGGCGGGATCGGCCAGGATTTCCACACACCAATGCCTTAGGCGTCGTCTGGGTTCAAATACCCGCTTCAGCCACTTTCGATGGCCACCCCCCGATGCACACTTGCTGATGTTTTCCATTGCCTACCACCGTCTTTACCCGGGATGGGATTTCCACCCCCTCAAACCCTTTTCTTGTGCCATCTATGTGTCATGCTGCGTGCTGTTGCTGTTGCGTGACATCCACCTTTTGTCATTGTGACTTGCGGCTGGTACTGTTTTGCCCCCCTCCAGAAAAGTCATTTGCCCCTCTCTGCCTAGCTGTTTCTCTGTCATCACCTCCACTCTCGTCTTGTGCCACTGCCTGACCTCATGTGTGCCCCCGTGACCTCCCCTTCGTATTGTGCGCTCTGTGGCTAATACTATTTTGCCCTGAGAATGTTTTGTGCACTCTTGACTTGCTGCTGCTTTTACCCTGTCGGCCCCCCCACTGTTCATTGTGCCCCCGTCTGACCTCTGCTGCTGCCGTGGTGCTGCCCTGCCCCCCACACTGTGGGCCCACTCTGTTTTTGCCACTCCAGAATTTTTTTTTTTGTGCCACGTCGACCTCATGCTGTGCCCGGGCTGCTGCCGTGCCCTCACACTGTGTCATTGTGCACTGTCTACCCTTTTGCTGCTGCTGTTGCTCCCGCGTGCCCCCCCACACTGTGTCATTTTTACCCCTCTTTTGGGTACTCCTTTTTTGCCAGTCCAAAAAATTTGTCTTGTGCCCCTGCCTGACCCCATTGCTGCCCCTGTGACCTCCCCTGTGTGATTGTGCCACTCTGGCCCTAATTTGTTTTTCCCTCCATATGTCATTGTGCCCCTGTTGACCCCATACTGCTGCTGCGTGCCCCCAACCCGGGATCATTGTGCCCTCTGTGCCTAATTTTCTGTTTTGGCCTCCCTAAAGTCTTGTGCTGCCCCGACCTCATATGCTGCCTGTGACCCCCATGTGTGATTGTGGGCCCTTGTGCCCCAATATGTTTTTCCACCCCCATAATTCATTGTGCCCTGTTGACCTCATACGCTGCGCGTGATCCACACTGTATCATTGTGCCACTCTGTGGCCTAAAACTTTTGGCCTCCATAATGTATTGTGCACTGCGCCTATACTGGGGTGGGCCGCCGTGACCCCACACTGTGTGATTGTGCCCCTGTGGCCCAATCTGTTTGCCGCCTCCCTAAAGTCATTGTGCACTGTTGATCATACTTTCTGCCGCCGTGACCCCACTGTGTGATTGTGCCACCTTTGGCCTAATACGTTTGCGCCTCCCTATGTATTGTGCCACGTTGACCTATACTGTGTGCCTGACCCCCACACGGGGTATCATTGTGAAATCTTGGCCTAATACTGTTTTGCGCCTCCCTAATGTCTTGTGCCACTGCCCGACCTCATATGCGCCCCCGGGGACCTCAACACTGTGTGATTGTGCCCTCTGTGGGCTTAATTCTGTTTTTCCCCCTCCCTAATGCCTTGTGCCACTGCTGACCTTTACTGCTGCCCCCGTGACCCCCACATGTGTGTTGTGCCCCTTTTGGCCTAAAACTGTTTTTGCCCCCTCCCGAATGCCATTGTGCCACTGTTGACCTATATGCTGCCGCCGTGACCTCCACATGTGTGATTGTCCCCTTGTGCCCCAATATGTTTTTCGCTCCATAATGTCATTGTGACCTGTTTTGCCTCATTTTTGCTGCCGCCCCTGACCCCCAAATGTATCATTGTGCCACCCGTGGCCCAATACGTTTGCCCCCTCCCTAATGTCATTGTGCCTGCCTGACCTCTACTGCTGCCCCCGTGACCCCCACACTGTGTGATTGTGCCCCTCTGTGGCCCCTAATACTGTTTTTCCCCCTCAGAATGCCTTGTGCCATGTCTGACCTCATACTGCTGCCCCCGTGACCCCAAAACTGTGTGATTTGCCATCTTGGGCCCAATATGTTTTGCTGCCTCCAGAATGTCATTGTGCCCCTGCCTGACTCATGTGTGCTGCCGTGCCTCCCCAAATGTGTGATTGTGCCACTCTGGGCCAATAGTTTTGCGCCTCCAGAATGTCATTGTTTTCCATGCCTGACGTCATCTGCTGGGTTTTCCATGTCACCCCCATTGTACTAATGTTGCCCCCCCTGAGCCTTAGCTGTTTTTTTCCCGCTTTGCTAGCATGATTTATCGGCTACATTCCGTTGAGTTTTTTTGGGCAGTTTTGCCCTTTAAGTGCCCAGGGAATTTTATAGGTGAAGGATTTTAAGAGGGCGGCAGTCATGTGCGTGTCATACTAAAACACAACATTGTTGGACCAAAAAAGCTCCTCTTTCATATTTAACAGGCAAACGTTTACAGCACCTGCAGGTTGGGGAGCCTGGAAAAAGCTGTTTTTTTTAAGTGATTTGTGCCCAAGTAATTTGGACCCAAAACAAATTTTTGTCGGAAAATTCGGCGAAGTGACCGAACGAATTTTTGAGAAATTCGGCCCTCTTTACGTTTTCTAAAATGTTTAATCTTTGTTTGACCAGCTTAGCTCTCCAATAGCACTTGTAATGGCTTGCTTAGTGTGTTTAACTATTAGGGGTTGAAACACCTCTGAATCACAAGATGCAGATTTACTTTTTGAAACCACAGTGTCCTTCAAAGAAGTTTCCCTTGCAGCAGAACATTTTTTTAACTCCTTACATACTTGTGACACATACGTCATCATGTCGGTAAGGAGCTATGGAGCAGGTTCACATGCTAAGTTTTTGAAAAGTTTTAAAAATAAAATAAAAAATCTTAAATGCTCAAATCACCCACTTTTTTAAATAAAAAAGCTATACATAATTGGTATCAGCACATCTGTAAAAATGAAATATTGAAATATAAAATCACTTATACCCTTAACACTGTAGAAGAAAAAAAACAAAAAATTTAAAAAAGTATTCAAAAAGTCCCATGAATCCAAAAATGGTGCCAACTTCAATTACTCTTTAGCCCGCAAAAAATGCACCCTCACTTAAATCCATAGGTGGAAAATAAAAAAGCTATTGACACTTTAGCGCAAATTTAAGAAATAGTAAATGCCACCATTAAAAAGTACAACTTGTCCTGCAAACAAATAAGCACTCATATGTCTATATAGATGGGAGAATAAAACAGTTATGGCTGTGGGAAGGCAGAGGAAAAAAATCAAGAGCCAAAATATTATGACTGGCTGCCAGGAAGAGGGTCAAACTTGTCATTGTTGGTGCCTTTCAGTACTTCTGTCTTTTTTGTTTTACCTCTTCAACATCAGCAAAACATTTTCCTTTGAGGTCTCTTTTTACACAAATAAATAAAAAGATACATGCAATGAATTTGGGTTGATACAGAAAGTGAGGCAAGAGTATCCTTAAATATACTGATAAGCAGGGGCATAACCAGAATTCAGAAGACCCCATAGCAAAGTGAGATGGGGACCTACCACCTAATGAGGATAGACTAAAATAGTAGCATAAGTAATAATAATTAAAAGTATAAATAATAAAACTTTATAAAAGGGAACCCAAATAGTGGAGCTAGAAATCAGAAAGCCATCAACTACTTGTCCCTTACAAAAAGGAACAATGGGCGACATGTATGAAGCCTGACTCCGACACAGCAGTTTTAAATCGCTTTAGAGGAGTGTAGAAGGCACCAGTATGTATGAAAGTGTCTCACAGCACTTTATACATGTGTCCCATTCAACAGCGAAATTTGTCTCAGCCATACCACTTTGAAATTGGTATGAATTTGTATGACAGCTATGTGTCAAACCTAGGAGCATTGATACAATTCTGGTGCGAAACACCAACACAAAATTAGCGGATTCAAAAGTGTTGTATCTGGCCCAGATTGTGCCAAGTTTGGGCACAGCCCCGTTCATACATGTCGCCCAATGTTTTTGTCCCTGACTGGGGCTCCCTCCACACCTGGGCCCCATGTGCCCCATAGTAGTTACTATGGCTGCTATGGCTAACTTTGCCCAGCTGTTTTAATAATTGTAAACTAAAATGTCTGGATATTGCAGAAACATGATTGCTATAGTGCTCCTGGTGTCCTTTTGATTCCTTCTCAGAATGTCCACCAGTTTTGTCCACTGCTGCAGAGAATAAACCGCTTCTAGTGTACTCAATCTTTCTGACTGGCATGCACAATTCTGATATTGACCTATCAACTGTGTATAAGAGGAGTTGGGCAGTGGGACTGAGCTATCAGGCATTTCAAAACCCCGTTGTGAAATTGAGAATGGCGATTTTCTCAGCACTAATAAAATCTTGACCCTGTATAGGGAATTTGAAGAAAAATAGAATTAATAGAAATTATGTCGTGAACTAATTGCTTTAATGCCTACTTCTATATATTTTTTTGTAGGGGGCCAAAAAATTATTATTTTATTATTTATTATTATTATTAATTTTTTATTATTAAATTGTTGTTTGTTTTGGGTTTATTTTTTTTATAGATGTTGTTTTAGCATTTTTATCACTTCATCAGTGTAAAGGTACATTTATAACTAGTGATATACAATTAATGCAATTGTTGTATAGCACAAAACATATTTTTTTATTTCTTCAACTGAACATATATGCATGAACAAGTTATATGTTCACAAGGGAATTCCCATGCGCCAGTCTCCAACTCCTGGAAAGCTTTACACATAGTATTCAGGCAGCGAGTTTCCATTATGATCAGGTGAGAAAAGCCATACGTAGCTTCTACAAGTTTCACACTTGCTAAGTATTATTTACTTCATCTCATGGAAAACAGATTTTTTTCATATCTGATTGCACAGAAGTATTTAGGTCACTAATGCCCCTATATCTAAAATATCCACACAGAACATCATATTGTGAGAAAACATGAACAATAAGAATACCTCTTTAAAGCAGGTCATTGCATTTTCTACCAGGG
>JAODAL010073000.1:0-14891 GCA_025379985.1 Phyllomedusa bahiana | reverse complement strand
CCCCGACGAAGAGGCTCGAGCTGGTTCCTCGAGACACTGCGGAATTCAGCGAGGAAAGGCCTGCAGATCCGCAGTAAACCGGATCGCTCCGTCCCATAGAGGCGTATGCCCAGGCCAGGGCCCTTCCCGGACAACAGGCTGACCACAAACGCCACCTTGGAACGTTCTAAACAAGAATTGGTCCCCCATCAACTCGTGTGCATGGTGCACTGGGTGAGGAAACCCCTGCAGAGTTTGGGATCACCGCAAATTTGGCAGACAGCGACAAACGGAGTTGGGGTCCCAACGGAGCCAGTGGAGCCGCCGGAGCGGGAGCGGCCACAGGAGGAGGTGGAGGTTGCTGCTGGGCGGTGTCGAGTTGCTGCACCATGGGCGGTCAAACTGCTCCAGCTGTTGCCCCTGCTGGGCCAGTTGCTGAGGACTGTCGGGTCACCACGCGAGAGAGGTCCGCCACACTGGGCGCGGTGTCTTGGCGGGATCCATGGCCGGATCTTACTGTTACGGTTCCGGACACGGAAGTGGATCCACTGGACCACCGCAAGCGATGGTGTAAGCCACGCCGGGGAACGGAATCAAAGTAGGTCCCGTATTCACCAGACCCCGGGCCCAAGCGGGATGGACTTGTGCGGCGGGAGTTACCAGGTCGTTCCCCCCTGACGTGACTTGCTTGGGTGGCAGCCGAAGTATAGCGTGGTGCAAAATCGGCAGGCTGGCTCGTAGTCGGGGTCGGGCAGGAGGTCAGGGCAGGCAGCAGAGTACGTGGTCAGTAGACGGAAGCAAGGGTAAAGGTACACGGTAGATCAGGACAAGACAATAGGAACGCTTTCTCCCTGGCAAGGCACTAAAGATCCGGCAGGGAAGCGGGGGGAAGCGACCAGGTGAAATAGAGGCAGTGCCGGCAATTACCCAATTACCGGCGCACTGCCCCTTTAATTCTCTCTGAGCCGGCGCGCGCGCACCTTTTATCACAGGGACGCGCGCGCCGGACGGAGGAGATGCGGGGAGACAGGGAGCGAGGCCGGGTAAGTGGAGATGGCCGGGGAACGAGTGCGCCCGCCGCCCGACACCGGGCGGCGGCGGCACCCGTTTCCCCGGGACGGGGCAGAGCCGCGGGCGGCGCCCGCAGGTGCGATCGCGGGCGCCGGACGCAACACTGCTACTTTCTTGGACCTGCGAAGCGGGTTTTCTACCCCGTGGTCGTTTGGCTCCCGACCTCGCACTGCTGCCACCCTGCTGACTCCCGGCCACAATACCGACTTTCTGGTAGTGTCGCTGCCTGATGCGCAAGCTGAGACCCTCTTCTCCCGACGATGATGATGAAGCCCTTGCTTCACCCAGCTCCCAAGTGCGATCGGCTACATCATCATTGATTTGTGTTTGCCCGTCACTGCTATTCTCCTCTAAAGTCTCAATATGCAGAGCCTTACTGCTTGCCACATAACCTCCCGTGCCATTCTCCATATCATTACTTTCCCGCCTACTGCAAGAAGCAGCGGATGTCTGCCCCACCTCTTCGCTGCCAAGTAGCTGCTGACTGTCCTCAAAGAGTTCGTCCTCGCTGTATAGTGGTGCTGAGCCCAGACCACATAGTAGATCTCTGGCTGAGGGAACCGGACGGGACAGAGTCGAGTTGAGGTCAGGTGAGGGCCGCTGACCCACTCCCGGGCCATGCCAACTAACGGTTGTGTCTGACCTTCCCACCGACTCTTGGCTGGGGTTGTCAGATGTCATCTGGAAGAAAGTGGATGACCTAGTCAAGCAATCAAGAACCCTTGGGTTGCTGGTCAACACACGGCCGCTAGCTGACAGCGGCAGTTGTGGCCTCACCGAGTCACCCCTGCTGCGACGTCCCCTTACTGTTCTGCGACCTGTGCCTGCTCCAGGAACGTTTGTGCCACTGCCACTCGCATGTGAAGAGCCTGCCACCTCTCTGTCTGACATACTGTCTGATCAAAAATTTACAGACTGTTTAATGAAGATGTCTGTATATGATAAATACACACCCTGTATTTCACTCTAAGTACAACACTAACAGGATAGAGGATTCCCAGAATCTGAAATTCCCTATTAATACAGCAGGAGAAATTGAAATAATTGCGCAGAAAAAACGGTCTGTATTTCTATCCTAATACAACAATATCAGGATTGAGTGGATTACTTGAATTTAAAATTCCGTAATACCACAGGAGATATTGAAATAATGGCGCAGAAAAAAGCAATCTGTATTTCTATTCCAATACAACACTATCAGGATTGAGTGGATTACTTGAATTTAAATTTCCCCTAATACACCAGGAGATATTGAAATAATGGTACAGAAAAAGCAGTCTGTAGTTCTATCCCAATACAACACTACCATGATTGAGTGGATTACTTGAATTTAAAATTCCCTAATACAACAGGAAATATTGAAATAATGGCACAGAAAAAAGCAGTCTGTATTTCTATCCCAATACAACACTATCAGGATTGAGTGGAGTACTTGAATTTAAAATTCCCTAATACAACAGGAGATATTGAAATAATGGCACAGAAAAAGCAGTCTGTATTTCTATCCCAATACAACTCGAGCGGGCTTGAGTGGATTACTTGAATTTAAAATTCCGCAATACAACAGGAGAAATTGAAATAATGGCGCAGAAAAAGCAGTCTGTATTTCTACCCCTATACAACTCTATCAGGATTCCGTGGATTTTTAGAAACTGAAATTCCTTAATAATACAACAAGTGAGATTGCAATGTATATGGGGCAGAATTACAACCACCTTGGACACCCTGGGAGAAGACCCCACAAACTAAACAAAATGATAGTGCTGGTGGCATTAAATTTAGGCAACTGAGCCCCAGTCTCTCATAAAAGCAGCTTCTTTCAGGATGAGTTGTATAGAGCAATGGGATCCAGAATGCTGAGTGAGAAAGTAACAGACATATAGTGGTCTTTCCCCCCTCCCTGAATAAAGCTGTATAATGAGAGCTCTGTAAGAGCCAGATCAGCAGCACAGATGCTATGCCAGGACACAACGAGAGGAATGTGAAAGCACAGGTGCCGTCCGGACTTATGTAGTGCTGTGACGTCACAGAATCCCGCCGCTCTCTGATTGGCTTCATGTCTGCACATGTCATTAAGGGTCCTCCTTTCATCCTCCCAGAGTTCTCTGCCCCATGTAACGCTATGTGCTTGCGGCCATTTTGGCACTTAAAAACATGCTTCGTTTCTGCGAATCACCCTAATCTTCGGCTTCGTGCAGAACCGAAGTTTTCCTGAAATTCTAAATGAATTCCACTTCGTTAGAATCGATTTGCCCATCTCTACTCACAATGTTGGGGTGGTGACTAATTTAATGCATGAGATGATTGTGGGCCGTGATTGCCCTGTGTTCTGGGACCTGTAGGGAAAAGCAGGAGTGTCCGGTTGTCCAAGAGGTCCGGTTAACACTGGTGTTGGGGAACAGGAGGTAATCCCTGAGTTTCCGCTATCGGTCCTGGTGGGAGAAAATAGCAAGGAAGCTATTGTGGAGGAAAACATTCCCCAATTAGATGTACCAAGAGGTAAATTTGGTACAGCCCAGCTAAAGGACTTGACATTAAAAGAGGCAATGGGGTCTGTGACTGTCCTCAATGGTGTACCCCAGGAGCCAGGACAGAGAATCGGTTTCCTCACTTTGCCTTGAATAATGATCTATTGTACCGAGTGACCAAAATAAGGGATGAGGTGGTGGAACAGTTACTAGTTCTGGGTCCATATAGGCGAGTGGTCATGGATATGGCCCTCTCCCATGTGTTAGGGGGTCACCTAGGGGTGGACAAGATGCTTGAGAGAATCCTGCAGTGGTTCTATTGGCCAGGATGTTACCGAGAGATCAGGGACTTCTGCCGGTCCTGTCCTGTGTGTCACGTGACTTTCCCAGTGACAAACTTCCAAAGTCCTCTGGTCCTCTTGCCAATTATTGAGGTCCCCTTTGAAATGATAGCAATGGATCTGGTAGGACCTTTGGTAAAATCAGCTAGGGGGCACCAATACATCTTGGTAATTGTGGATTATGCCACCCGTTACCCCGAAGCTGTCCCCCTACGAAATCCCTCGGCAAGGTTATAGCCAGGGAGTTGTTTCATGTTTTCTCCTGAACGGGGATTCCCAAGAAGATCCTAACGGATCAAGGAACCCCGTTCATGTCCAAGGTGATGAGAGAACTGTGCAAAGTTCTGAAAGTCACCTAGTTATTATTATTATTATTATTATTATTATTTATTTTAAAGCGCCATTGATTCCAGGGCGCTGTACATTTGAGGTGGTTACATACATTACATAAGTCAAACGAGTACAGTGATAAGGGATAATGACAATTGGCACGACAGAGGGAGAGAGGACCCTACTGCGAGGGTTACAATCTACAAGGAGGGGGAAAGAGACAGGAGGGGAGGGGAAAGACATGTCTGTGGAGGAAGTAGTGACAAGTTTAGTGAAGGTTAAAAGGCAAGCCTGAAGAAATGGGTTTGCAGGTTGCTTTGAATCTGGAGAAAGTTGAGGTGAGTGTTAGTTGTTGGGGTAGTGAGTTCCAGAGTGTGGGTGAAGCATTGGGGGGAAGTCTTGGAGACGGTTGTGTGGGAGCCGATAAGGGGGAGCAGGGAGAAGGTCCTGTGAGGAGGGAGAGTGCGTGAGGGGAGATATTTTGAAATTAGGCAGAGATGTATGGAGGGGAGAGGTCATGGAGACCCTTGTAGGTCATGGTTAGTAGCTTGAAATGAATTTGCTGGGCAATGGGAGCAAGTGAAGGGTTGGCAGAGGGGGTGGCAGAGGAGTAGCGAGGAGAGAGGTGGATTTTAAAAAACGGGCAGAAGAGTTAAGGATTGGAGGGGGAGTGAGGGTGCTAGCTGGGAGGCCCTGAGATGATGTTGCAGTAGTTGCGCCATAGTCTACCCCAAACAGCGGTGGGCTTGGTGGAGTGATTTTAATAAGACTTGGAAGGCCCTGCTTAAAAAGGTGGGTAGAGAAGGATGGGCGGGACTGGGACTGTTGTTACCTTACCTGTTATTTTCAATTTAGGGAAGTTTCCCCAATCCCCAAACCGGGTTCTCACCTTTCGAACTTCTGTTTGGCAGGCACCCTAGGGGACTGTTGGATGTGGCGGGGTAAACCTGATAAGGTGAGGTTACTCATAAGAGTGTGGTAGAACATGTAGCCCAGATGCAGGAGAGAATATCCCGGGTGATGCCTGTGGTAAAGGAACATCTTCTGCAGGCGCAAGAGGCCCAGTCCAGGATATATAATAGGTCTGCCCAACCAAGAAAGTTCCAGCCGGGAGACGGGGTGTTAGTGTTAATCCCCACCGTTGAGAAGTTCTTGGCCAAGTGGCAGGGGCCCTATGAGATCGTTGAAAAGATAGGGGAGGTTAACTACAGGTACACCGCCAGGGGAAGGGAAAGGGAAAACCTTTTCAGGTGTACCATGTCAACCTGTAAAAACACTGGAGAGAAAGAGAGTCCCATGAGTCCCTCTGCCTTACAGGTCAACCCACGTCCGAAGTGGAGGCACTGAAGATTGCAGAGACCATCTCCCCCTCCAGAAGCAGAATTCAGGGGCCCACCCTTGAACGGAACAGAGATTTGTTCACAGAGACCCCGGGCCTTACTAATGTGATAACCCATGAGTTCCTCATAGACCCCCAGGTCCGAGTGAACCTAAAGCCATATAGTGTCCCGGAAGCCCGTCGGGACGTTATTGCCAAGGAGGTTCAAATAATGTTAGAACTGGGGGTAATTGAGAGGTCCAAAAGTGGATGGTCCAGCCCTATTGTACTAGTACCAAAGGCCAATGGAGAATGGAGATTCTGCAATGACTACTGTCAGTTAAATGAGGTATCTAAGGTGGATGCCTACCCCATGCCCATGGTAGACAAGTTGATTCAGCGGTTGGGGCCCGCTAGGTATTTCCCACTTAGACCCAGAAAGGATTTTGGCAGATCTCAATGGCAAAAGAAGCGAGAGAGAAGACCATTTTTTCCACCCCCGAGGGGCCCTTTCAGTAGTTCAGATCCCGTTTGGGTTCAGGGGGCTTGGTATTTCCCAGAGGGCCATGGCCAGTTTTATGTCCCTAGGAAATTTGAGCTCCCTATTAGATGACTTTGTCTCTTTAGTCAGGACTGGGAGAGTCATTTGAGGAAAATTCAGGTGTCCTTGATGCCTGAGGGAAAACCCCGGTTTACAAATTAAACCCCAAAAAAAATGTGCCCTGGGGATGGAGGAGATAAATACTTAGGTACGTAGGGGAAGGGGGGGGGTTAAACCCCAAAAAGAATAAGGTCGAGGCTATTCAGAAAAGGCCCCCCCCCCCTCACCCAAAAAACAGGTCGGACATTTCTTGGATAGAGGTTTTTTGGCGGTTTACCTAGGTTTGCCGGATAGATGTCCATTGATGGATTTGGGCAAGGGGAGAACATCTGCCATAATTTTGTGGTTTCCCCGAAGCAGGGGGTTTTAGGAGCTTAAACAAGCCCTGTGCAGACAAACAGTGTTGGTAGCCCCGGGTTTCCCGGGGTTTTTGGGTTAGAGGGACGCTTTGGATGTGGGTCTGGGTGCAGTCATGTCCCCGGGGATAAATGGTGAAGAGAACGGGAAAGTACCTGAGTAGGAAACTCCCCCAGAGAGAGAAATTATGCCATTGTGGAAAAGGGTGTTTGGCCTAAAATGGGCATTTGATCCCTTAGGGATTACCCGTAGGAAGGAGGTTCAGGCTGGTATCCGACCATACCCCACTTAAATGGATGCAGGAGAAGAAGGGAACAATGCGGAGGAGTAACCGCTGGTTTGTGGCTTTACAGGATTTCTTGTTCTCCGTAGTGCATAGGCCAGGCAAACTTCAGGGATTCGCGGATGCCTTATCAAGGGTGTACAGTTTGGTGGCTGAAGATGCCCAAAACCCCGGTTTTAGGCAGAGGGGGGGAGGTGTATGTAGAAAGGCACAAGGGGCCGTGGTGGACAGCCGATATGTCTCACCGAGATGCCTGGTACTGGTGTCAGCGGCATTCGGCCACTGACACACGTTCACACATACGTTCAGCATAACTGCTATGCAGTTAATGGGGTCGGCTTTTTACTGGAGTAGCCAAAAGAGCTGGGTGAGTTGGCTACTTCCATGTTCCGGGTCCAGGCCTGGGATTGGTGGAGTCCTATGTAAACCTGGCAGGTCAGGTGTGCAGGGGTGTGACTGGTCAGAAGGGGATCTGACAGTGTGGGAGCTGGAGATACAACACCGAAGGTGTTATGATTATGTTTTGTTCGGCTGAAGATAAGCTACATTGTGTTTCCTTGTTTATTTGATTTGGAGCAATAAACGCCCGTGCCAGGAATAAACAGACGTCACAGACTGTGTTTTCCCATGCTACCAGTGAGCTGATCTCTACAATACATTTAAAAAAAGAAATTCTGCGTCAGTTTTTTCAATATATATATATTTTTTTAATATAGTTCCCCTGTCCACTTAGGCCATGTTTTCCTAGACCTATTAGAATGAGACAATATTGCAGTTAAAACTTTCCTTCAGTGCAGCAGTAAAGAAAGACTAACTTGCCCTGCCAATTAGAAGGTTTTTTTTTTTGCTCTTTATCATCACTGCTTGAGAAGGACAGTATTTTAAATTTCATATTTAATTGCACAGGACTGTGGAAATAAAAAAACAACATATTGACAAAAATAAGAAAAAAAATAGTTTTCCAAAAAAATTAGGTTTCAAAAAACAGCCACTGCTCATGGAAATGTCCCTTCAATAATTAAAATGGTACCACTGAAAAACTCGTCCCACATAAAAATACAGCTACATCAACTGGAAAATTGGAAATGTTATGATTCTTCAATAATGAAGATGAAAAAAAAATAAAATACCTGATCCTTACATGGGTTCTCAGGTCAGGAAAAAAAAGTAGTTTCAACCTGTTTGGCATTACAATGAATTATACTTTCAAATATAGATGCAGAACAATAACTACCTGGAAAAGAAATGCCTGGTCCCTAAAGAATGTGACATCAAAAATTACATCTTGTTTAACTCATGTTTTTATATTGAACACGTTTTTTAAGAATTTTTTTTTTTTTTATTATTTTCCATTCAGCACTATTTTTTCAAAATTCTTAAGCCCTGCAGTTTTCACTTTGGCCAATAAGCCCAATAACAGTCTACATTTTCCTTTCTATGAGAAAGATTTTCATGTCCCTCTTTACTTTTCAACAGGTTTACCCCTCCGGAATGTGTCTTTTTTGGTTGTATGTTTATTTTTTTGTCCTTGCCTTCCAAAATAAATACTTTATTAAAATTTTGCCCCCGAATCGATATTGGTTGCCGAAAGAAAAACAAGAGCTCCGCCTTCAACGGAGGTCGTCCGCCCACGCCGTCTACCCCTTGGCTCCAATTTTCCCAGGGGGACCACCTCTTCTCCTCCATGGTTCCCAAGAAAAACCTATGCAGGTTGGAGAGCACCCTGTCCCAGGCGGAACGTTCACAGCGTCGTCAAAAGCAGCTGTTTTCTATTGTGGGGGTTCTGGCATTTAAAATTGGGGACTGTCCGGTCCCCCTGGAATCTTCCGCATTTAGGTCGTAGGAGGGGCAAATTGGGCAGAGCGGCCTCTCCCTATTACCAGCCGTTGTTTGGTGTTTCCGGACAGCACCTTTTCAGGCACCCCTTTATTGATTCGGGATCTGCAGGAAATTTCTAACCCGAACTTGTCCAGGTTTTGTCTCCCAGGGACTCTGTTGCAGAAGATATTCGTCACGTCGGTCAGTGGCGAATGCCTTAAGGGGCGCTATCCGCTTCTGCCTGCCCCCACTTTGCAGATTGGGACCTTCACAAGGAGATTTTCAACTTCTCGTCCCGCTTGATCCCCATTGAAAACCTTCTGGGGGCCCCCCGTGGTTCAAACCGTACCCCGACCTTGGTGGACACAGGGGAAGTCATGCTTGGGGTTCCCCCGGGGTCTCTCCGTTCTGCGAAGCCGCAACCCCGCCCCTCCGGTCACCCCCCTGAAATTACCAAGCCTCCAAACCCGGCCTACCTACGCCATACTGGGACTTTCCGATTTCTTTTGGAAAGAAAAGGCCGAAACTCTTCCCCCACCCGGCCTTATGATTGTCCCATAGATCTACAACCGGCTGTACCCCCCTCAGGGCCGGGTCTATCCCCTCTCCGTCCCGGAGACTAAGGTAGGGTGAGTTTATTATTGAAAAACCCCTCCGTAAACCCTTCATTGTAAGCCCCTGTTCCAGCAGGGGGCCGCTTCTTTTTGTGGAGAAAAAGAGGGGTCTCCCCGGGCCCTGCTTGACTATGGGGGCCCTTAAAAAAAATTACGGAAAAAAACTGAAAACCCTTTCTCCCCTTGATCTCAAAAACTTTTGACCGCCGGGCGTGGTTGGGAAAATCTTTTCCAAGCTGGATCTATGCGGTGCTTAAAAATTTAAATTTCGCATTCAAAAAGGCGATGAGGGGGAAAAAAGGCGTTTAATACGGGGGATGGCCCACTTCGAGTTTTTGTTATGCCATTCGGTCTTTGCAACGCTCCTGCGGGGTTTTTTCAAAATTTTTTTTAAAACGAGATCTTCCGGCCCCTACTCTATGTCTGTGTTTTTGTTTACTTGGACAAATATTCAAATTTTTTCCCTGATTTTAAAAAATTTCATCGCCACCAGTCCCCCAGGTCCCCAGGGACTCCGCACCCTCGTTTTTTAAAAACCCGGAGAAGTGTCTTTTTTTAAACGTCCGCTTACCCTTTTGGGTTTACATCTTTCTTGAAAAGGGGGTCCCCGGATGGTTCCTTCAAAAAACCCCCGCAGTTTTACAGGGGCCCCCAAACCGGTGGGCCTTGGGCCCATTAAAACTTTTTTTTTGGGATTCCCCAAATTTATAATAAAACAATTTACCCCACATTCTCTACGTTTTGTGGCTCCCCTGGGGGGCTCTAACTAAGAAAAACCCCAAATTCCCAAACCCTGGCCCCTGGGGCAAAAACCCTTTAACCGTCTAAATTCGGCATTCCGTCTGCTCCGGGTTTTGTTTCGCCCGAACCCTAACCGCCCATTCTTTCCCTTGGAAGTGGACACTTTCTTGTGGGTGCAGGCGCTTTTTCCTCCTGCAGAGATCCCCCTGGGGGAAAAACTGATACTTGTGATTTTTCCCCAAAGGGAACTTTTCTCCAGCTGAAAAAAAATTATACCTTTGGGTGATGGGCAAATTTTACTTTAAAGTTGGCTCTAGAAGAGTGGGTCCCCTGCTGGGGGGGCTCGCCCCCTTTTTTAATTCCCTTTCCCAACCATAAAAACCTCCTATATCTTCAGTGGCTAAACGCCTAAAACCCCCGGCGGGCCCAGATGGTCGCTTTTTTTTGCCCTTTTTGGTTTTCCTTCTAAAAATTTTTGGCCAGCGGGGAAGAACGTCAAAGCTGACCCCCTATCTCGTTCTTCGGTTTACGGTGGGTCTTGAGTCCCTCCAAGCACATAGCCCCTCCAGAAGGCTCTTTCAGGGGCTGCCCCGTGGATCTTAAAACCCCTTCCCTTTCCCCGGAAAAACTTATGTGCGTCCTGCCTTGGGCCCTTTAGAATCCTAAAGTGGGGACATTCTTCCCAAACAGTGGGCATCCAGGAGTCCATAGGTCTCTACAGGGGTCTCCCGTTATTACTGGTGGCCCACCCTCCCCTCAAGTGTCGGGAAACTTTGTTTGGCCGGGCCCCTCCTGTGCCCTTTAAAAGGGGCCCACTCGTCTCAAACCCGCGGGCCTTCTTCGCCTCCCCTGTCCCGGAAAGACCCGGGGACCCAGGGGGCCCATGGACTTTGTTACAGTTTCCCCCGCCCTCATCGGGAAAAACCCCGGGCATCTGGGGGGTTTGGACCGATTTTTTTCCCCAAAAAAGGGGCTCATTTTATCCCTTTTTTTTGCCGGGGTTTTCCCTCTCCCCCCACTCCCCCAAAATTTTTTTCCGTCTTGTTTTCCGATTGAAGGGGTCCCCCTTTGATTTGTCGGGGATGGGGGAGTCCGTTTATTGCAAAAATTTTGGCGGGCTTGTGTTGTGAGTTGCAGGTTCAGCTAGATTTCTCATTTTGATTCCCCCCTCAAAAATTTGGGGAGGAGAGAGGGGGTTTAACCAAAGGGGTTTGGGGACCTACTTGCGGGGATTTTTTGGGGCCGTGTCATGATAACTAGTCCGTTTTGTTTTCCCCCGGGAAGGGGTTTTCCCATAACTCTTTAGATTCCCCGGGAAAAAGCTGGGGCCCCCCCCTTTTTTGTCGGGCTTTTTGGGGTTTAAACCCCCCCCCCTCCCCCTAGCTACCCCGTGGGTTTTTCCCCTGCCGTGGGTGTCCAAAAAAGGACATCAAGGCTCTCTGGCAACTCACACCGGGCAGGCCCTTTCTACGGGCTTCTTTCTGCACCCAAAATTCAGGTGGGCCCGGATCGTAGGTCCCCGCCCCCATTTGAGCCCGGGGATAGGGTTTGGGTTTTTCCAACCAAAATTCATCCGCTTCAAGGGGGCCCCGGGTTTCAAGGGTTTGGGGCCCCAAATTCTTGGGGCCCCTTTTTTTGGGGTTCTTCGGGGACTGAACCAGTATCCTACAAGTCCCCTTGCCCCCGCTTACGTATCCCCAATTTCCTTTCCCCGTGTCCCTCCTCAAGGGCCGGTGTGCTTTAAAACCCCTTCTGCCGTAGATCTGTCTCGCCTTCTCGTCACTTAAAACAGAAAACATCTTTTTAGGTCAAGGGGAAAGGGTTTTTGGGGGAACAGAAGACAGTGGGGGGAAGCGGGGGCTTCCTTATTAACTGGAAGGGCTTCGGTCCGGAGGAGCGTTTAAGGGGGAAAAGGGGCCAACCTGTCCCCTGAAACTCCTTTTCTAAAAATTCCCAAAAGGGAAAAGGGGGGGGATCTAAGGGGGGGTTTCGGTCATGGGGGGGGGCGCCGCGGCGCCCCGCGGCCGGGGCCCCCTGCGCTCACGGGGGGGCCGGCACGGGTGCCGTGCTGTCCGCAGCCATTGTCCCTTTTGCCCCTTTCCCGGAAACCCCGTACTCACCAGTCACCCGCTCCTGTGCTTTTCCCCCGTTGGCTCTAAAAAGCCGCCGTGCGGGTTCCCGCTGTTGGGGCGCGCGCGCCAAAGGATGGTTGGGTTTAAAAGGGTAGGGCGGGCGGTAAATTTGGCCATCGCCCGGCCGCTGACCCTATTTATTGTGCACGCCTCCTACACTCCTGCCAGTTCGTTGGGGTGTGTTTGGAGGGGGCCTTAGTCTGTATTCCCGATCCGTCTTGTCTTCCCGTGTACCAGTCCGCCTGCTTACGTTTCCTGACCTTGCCTGTTTGCCGCCTGCCCTGACCTTCTACCTGTCTCTGACCACAAACCTCTGTTTCCTGTTATGACCTCCTGCCTGTCCCCGACTACGTCTCCGGATCTCGATTCTGTACTACGCATTACCCCGGCCGCCGCCGCAAGCAAGTCACGTCAGGGGTAGCGACCTGGTAGCCTCATGCCGCAGCAAGTCCATCCCGCTTTGCGGCGGGCTCTGGTGAACACCGGGGGCTATTTATACTCCGCTCCCTTGCGTGGATTAACTATCATCGCTTGCGGTGGTCCAGCGAATCCACCCCTGCCTTACACAAATCACTATGAAATATCACAATTTGAGAAATTAGTGGTAAAAAAATGGCATCTGGCACAAGACTGAAAAGTTAGAGAACTGAGAATTTATTACACATAAAACAAATAGGAAAGGACAATGCATTTCACACAGGTATGCACTTCCTCAGGTCCAATACAGAGTATAGCACAAAACAGCTCCATTTAAAAGTTTTTGGTTATACCCATTTCTGGGTGTATCGGTAGTAGATAAACATATGCAATGATCTGCAGACATTAACATGGCAAAGTATACATAGAACAAATACAGTGTAGTAATATTGCGTACTGTGTTTCTAGAGAGAAAAGGAAAGCTAAAATGCGTGACTAAGGGTATGTTCACACGGGGTAATTTCGGTGCGCATTTCGCTGCGTATTTCCGCTCTAATTCAGGCGAGATGCACGCCGAGATTAGAGTAATCCATAGTTCTCATAGAGAACTATGGATTATGCCTCCTCTCCCCGCTCATACAATACGATCGTATTGTACGCGCGGGGAGATAAGTGACGTCAATTACTTGCGGCGAATACGCGCCTTGAGTAATGAAAGTCAATGGGGCCGAGCTCCCGAAACACACGATGTACTGCGGCGTGTACTGTACTGTAAGACAATATTAAACATCACAACAATATATAACTATAAATGTAAACAATAAAAATAACTGTATGCTATAGAACTATGAAGAATGTGTATATTGCTCAACAATAAAAAATAAATAAATTAAACTGTGATCTCCGTTGCTTCAAGCACATAGTATATCAAGTTTGTAAATCCAATACATTTCTCTATGTTTAAGTTCTTTGTATTAACATAGTGTGGAATAAAGTCAATTGGAGCGATACTAAAATCTGGAGGTCCATTAAAATGATCAGTGAAAAAGTGTTGAGAGAAGTTATAAAGAACATAATGTATTTTTAATGTTGGACCTGAGTTGATTCATCCACAAATGAAACTGGGGAATGTTTTTGTGGCATTCTGTGGTTCAACTCATAATTATGGAAGGTCTTTAAAATGATTTGGGTATGACTCCATCTTTGCAGATCATGTGCACTGATAAATGTCTGATATTAGTTGAAAAGTTGTGACCAAGGCTTGCAAGAATTAATGAAAGATTACTGTGAATTAGTATTATGAAATATCCAACAAAACTTCTGTGCCAAAGGAGTTCTTAAAAAGTATTGTTTATTAGAAAAAATCTGTAAAAACAAATACAGCCTTATTACAAAATATTGTTTAAGAATCCATAACGTCTATGCATTTCAAGTTGTTACACTCTTACTCAGTAAGAGTATAACAACTTAAAATGCATAGGCATTATAGTTTCTTGAACAATTTGCACATTTTTTGTAATAAGGCTGTATTTATTTTTAAAGATTTTTTCTAATAAATAATACTTTTTAAGAACTCCCTTGGCACACGAGTTTTGTTGGATATTCCATAACTCTACTTCACAGTAGTCTTTTATTTGTTTGTCTCTCGTGGACTGGAGAGCTTTCATGGACTCCAACTATATGCCGCACTAGTAAATTTAAAGAGGGATCAGAGAATGTGGTTCTCGGACTTATAAATAACTTCCAAGAATTACCCTGGCCAACTAATCCTCCAGACTTTAATCCAATTGAGCATCTGTGGGACCATGTCGGTCATCGCCTTTGCTCTGTGGATCCTGGGAACCCCACTCTATTCCTGCACCACCGCTGCTTCAAGAGCTTCACACTGATTATGTCATATTCAACGGGCACCCTGAAGCCAATTGCTGACCTTATTGGTGGGTAGGACGGGAGCAGCAGCAGTGCTGGAACAGAGTGGGTTAGTAAAGTTTTTTTTTTCTTTTTTAACTCTTAATAAAAAAGCACTGCCTTTTTTTAAATGAATGGACAAGCCAATATCATGGCTGATCATGTGTGTCATAGTTAGGCATTTCATAGCGATATGTACATGTTTGTTTATGTGTGTATTTTGTAAGTGTGTACATAATAATGGCATTGAACCTACAAATCATCTCTCTGCACTTTTCCAACCACATTGCATTCTTTTTTTGAACTAGCTTTTACATGTAAACTATTTAATCTTTAATGTACCAGGTAATGTACTAAGTAGTATATTTAAATATAATATACCTGACTTCTTTATAACAGTTCTCAGTGGGTAAGGTTGAATATAGTCTTTTTTTACATTTTTTAATTCACAGATTTTACATATATACCACTTGCCTCTTCAAGATGGATTTCTTTCTCATAAAAAGCTTCCGT
>JAODAL010072999.1:0-14891 GCA_025379985.1 Phyllomedusa bahiana | reverse complement strand
TTTTCCCTGCAATTTTTTTTCTCAGTTCCCAAAAGATCATTTTTGGGGTTTTTGCGATGTGGAGATGAAAAAGACACCATTGACAAAACCCATATTCCATTTCTCCTTTATCTTTAGAATTTTTCGTATTGTCAATGGTTTTGAGGTCATTTGCTGTGAGATACAGCTAAAATTAGGGCCCTTTTGGGGAAAGAAATGTGGCTTCTAAGGGGCTTTTTCCCTCACAATTTTTAACAGTGGATGAGAAAGTCATTTTTATAATTTTTTGGGTCATTCCCTTTTGAAATGCAGCAATACTACAGGTCCTATTATAAAAAAAATGGTTTCTAAAGCATTTGTTTTCACAATTTGTCAAGAGGGGTCAAGGGTATGTTTTGAATTTTTGGGGGCATTTGCTGTAAAATGCAGCTATACTACAGTTCCTATTTAAAAATGTTGTTTCTAACAGACATTTTTCTTCAAAAATGTCAAGAGTGGCTCAAGGGGGTGATGGTTCTGCCCAAAAAACGGAAATGGTAGGACACTTTTAATGGACACATATTGCACAATGACTTGTTTTTAAAAGTTTTTTAAACATAGTAGCAATCCCTGTAGTAAAAACAACCCATTTAAACAATTAAAAAAAGGAAAAAAGATGGTAAATTCCCTTAAATTTTAAAAAAGGTTTTTGAATTAAAATCCTTTTCTGGGGGTTTCTTTTTTGAAATTTTGGGGGTCAGGAGTTTGCCAGAGTGGCCCAGGACAGGGGTAGTCTTGTCCAGTGAAACTAAAATGTGGTTGAAAGACTCCTTTTTCTGGGATTTTTTTATCTGGGTTTTTTTATGCAGGGTTTTGGGGGTCATGGTGGCCCAGGAAGGATGTTGTCCAGTGAAAATAAAATGGTGGTTGAAAGTCCTTTTTTGGCACTTTTTAAACTGGGGTTTGCAGGTTTGGGGCTCAGCTGTGGCCCGGGGCAGGGATAGTCTATGCCGTGAAAAATAAAATGGTGGTTGAAGACTCCTTTTTGGCACTTTTTAATCTGGGGTATGAGGTTTGGGGCTCATGCTTTGGCCGGCAAAGGGGTAGTCTATGTCCAGGGGAAAACTAAAATGGTGGTTGAAAGACTCCTATTTCCGGCATTTTTTAATCTGGGGTCATGCAGGTTTGGGGGCTCATGCTGCGTTCCAGGACAGGGATATTCAATGTCCAGTTCAAGTAAAATGATGGTTCAAATTATACTGCCTTCAGGCACTTTTTAATTTGTGGGTCATGCAGGTTTAAGGGTCAGGCTGTGGTACAAGACAGGGATAGTGAATGGTCTGTGACTTTTTTTCTGTGGCTTTTATAACCTAATTGTGTTGCCTAAGATGTAGCACGTATCCAGTTTACTGTTGTGGATGTTAATTCCAGCTTCTCCAGCCCTGTTTGGGTGTAAGAATGAAGGTGTTGTTCCTCTCCCATAGACTTTAATGGTCATCGGCGATAATCTACTATCGACTATCGGAAATCGTCTTGATAATTGACTATATCGACTATCGACCCGATGACGATAGTCGACATAATCGCTCAGCACTAGTGATGAGCTCTCTCCATACACCCGGGTGGCAGCTATTAATTACAGCCGGCAACTGTGGCTAACAGCAAAGAACAGAGCAGGCTCTGATCCCTGCAGTTAACACTTTGGACGCTGTGACGATTGCTGCGCACTGTTCTTTCCTCTGATTTTGTTCTTCCCTCTGATGATGATCTGTTACCATGGCAACTGGAAACCTCATGCAGGCTTCTGTTGCTGCCATGTATGTACACCTGTTACACCCTGTCAAAGTCAGAGCATAATATGTAATGAATGAAAATCCTATATGTGTCTGTACAATAATACTGCAGTAAATAGGACAAGCGATCATGCCCTCTAGTGGTCAAGTACACTAGGGGATCTAAGTATTAAAGTAAAAAAATGTAAAAGTAATAAATATAAAAAGTTTAAATCACCCCCTTTTTGCCATTCTACAAATAACAAAGAAAAAACTTACATGTTATTGGTATGGTTGCATTCATAAAAAGTCCAATCTATTAAAATATAACATCATTTATGCTGAACACCAAAGCAGTTTTCTTTGGTCATTTCATACCCCCCAAAAATTGGAATAAAAGGTGATCAAAAAGTCAGATATATCCCAAAATAGTACTAATAAAAACTACACTTCAGCCTGCAAAAAATGAGCCCTCGCTCAGGTCCATAGCTGTAAAACAAAAAAATTATTGGTTGGAAATATGCCATTTCAGCAAAAATTTTAAAAATAGAAACATTTTTTTAAATGCTAAAACATAACAGAACATCTGGAAATTTGGTATCATTAGAATCATATCGACCTGCAGAATATAGATAACATTGTTTTTACCGAAAAGTAGACTCCATAAAAACTAAACCCTGCAAAAATTATGCAATTGCATTTTTTTTTCATTTTCCACCACACACAGAAATTTTGGGGGGTTCCCCAGTATATTATTTTTATTGTGAATGGCACCATTAAAAAGAACATCTTTTCCCACAAAAAACAAGCCTTCATATAGCTATGTAGACGGAAAAAAGTTATGGCTCTTGGAGGGCGAGGTGGAAAAAACGAAAACCAAAAATCCACAAATGGCTGCGACCTTAAGGGTTTAAGCTGGTAAACATGCATATATTAATGTATTTATTTTGCTGCGCTATGTATGTGTTGTGTTTGGTTTTACTTGTGCTGTAAGTTGTTGGGCCGAGGTGACCAGAGGTGCCATCATGTTAGATTGCAGCAGCTGGCCACAGGACAGAAGATTACAACTGTTAATTAGCTTTATTTTACTAAAAGGTATATAATATGGAAGATTTAGGGTGAGTACCTATGGGCGCCGCAATACACCTGCTTTTAAAAATATGCCCTGGCCACAGCGTACTTTCAACAGTGCTATGGCCTTACCGCCTATTAACTCTTATTGTCCCCGGTGCGGAAGTGCCTAAAAAGAGTAACATGTCACTTCACGAGCGCGTACTGTGCGCCAGGGAATACGCCGGTTTATCGTAACTCTGAGTGCTACGATTTTACTGTATTTGTGGGGTGTACTTCCGGCGCATTGCAGCGTAATTACTCAACGCAAATACGTTGTGTGAATATACCCATAAATACATTCATATAAGGTTTATAAATACAAATTAAATGGTCTATATTTCCTTCCTTCTGAAAGAGAATTATTTTCCATATGTCTCTCGTTAAGCATTGCCTTTAACCCCTTACAGCCGGAGCAGTTTTTCGGCCTCTCTGGACAGAGCCCCATTTTTGAAATCTGTCATGTGTCTACTTTATGTGGAATAATTTTTGACACTTAAAACCTATCCATGTGATTTCAGCAGTTTGTTTTTTTCATGACACAATTGTGTCTTCAAGATAGTAAGAAATTTTGGTCCAAAAAGATTGTTTTATTTGTGAAAAAAATATCAAATTATCGTGTGGAAAATATGTGAAAAATTTACCAAATTTCAAACTCAATAATTTTCTGCTTGTCAAGACAGATAGTGATTCCACTCAAAATAGTTTTATAACTGCCTCTTACTATGTCTCGCTGTAGTATGGCATCATTTTTTTAAATGTCTTTTTTTTTTTTTTTTTACCGACAGAGGGGTTATATAATTAGTAGTTAATTTCAAATTTTCAAGAAAAATTTGCAATATACATATTTTTTTAGGGACCAGTCCAGTTTAACGATGACTTTTGATTTGACCTGTATGTTAGATACCCACATAAATGCCTCAACTAAGAAAAATAAACCCTTAAAGTATTCAAAACGCATTTAGGAAGTTTATTAAACCCATTAGGTATTTCAACTGGAATTGAAGCAAAGGTGGGAGAGGAAGTGAAATTTCAAAATTTCACTTTTTTTGAGATTTTAAATTTTTATACATTATTGACAGAAACGGTAAATGTGATCAGGAAATGCAAATGAATATTGATTTCCCCAGATTTCTGCCGTTTTTCAGGAGGATTATCCCATATGTGGCACTAGGTGCATTATATTGGCTCAACCAACAAGCCCCAGATATAGGTGGAGCACCTATCTGGACTCTGGGGCCTCATTTTCATTACAATCTTTAATTTAGGGGCATTTTAGGTTTGCTGGGACACCCTAAGTTTGCTAATAACTTAATAAATAACCCTATAAAAAGACCTCCATATTGTAAACTTCACCCTTACAGAATATATCCAGATGTGTTGTGGTATATTATCGACCCCCACAGGTGATTTCACAAATTTTTTTAGCAGTTCGGCTCTTGAAAATAAAACAAAAACTAGTTTTTCCAATAAATCTGCAATTTTAGCTGAAAATGTTTACTTTTTACAAGGAATCTTGGAAAAAAAGACCCAAAATTGTGTTACGCAATTTCTTCCAAGTTCTGCAATACCCTACATTGGGTTGTTTACTGCTGTTTGGGCGCCATGGCAGTGGGGTACAAGGTACGGGGGAGTGGTTATTTGCTTTTGGCGAACCAGTTATTGGTGGGGCCATGTGCATCTGCAAGCCCCCAAAGTATAGAACAGGTGTAAACCTTCAGAAGTTGCCCTATTCTTGGATTCAACCACCTCAAGGGGATATCATTTAAGAGTGTATTTTGCATTTTGGGCGCAAGATGTTCCCGTAGTTTTTTTTTTTAGCATTGGGCATGGAAATGGAGGGGTGAAATGCAGTTCCGCCATTGTTATTGGGCTTCATTTTTTACAGTATTCGCCATATGGGATAAATGACGGGATAACTTTATAGGGGGGTCGGGTACAATTACAATGATATAAATTTTATATTGTTTTTTATGTTTTATTACTTTTACCACAATAGATGCGAGTTTTATAAAAAGTTGCGTTTTTATGTTGTCCTGTCTGACAGCCATAGCTTTCTTAATTTTTTGGCATATGGAGCTGCTTGTGGCTTTTTTTTACGAGATGAGTTGATGTTTTTATGTACCATTACGGGGGGCATGTAGATTATATTGATCACTTTTTATTAAAGTTTTTGTTGATGCATTTTGTACAAAAATACAGCAATCTGGTAGTGTTTTTTATTTTTATCTTTTTACAGCGGTACTGATGCGGTTCTAAATGACTTGGCTAGTTTTGCTCAGCGGTTGATATGAGTTACAGCTGATACCAAACATTTGTATTTTTGTTTATGTTTACGGCTTTTACACAATAAAAACACATTTATTCTGAAAGGAAAACAACGTTTTTGCCATCACCGCAGTCTAGAGAAGCCATAACTTTTTTTATTTTCTGTTTTATGGAGCTGAGTATAGGGACTTTTTTTTTGCGGGATGAGTTGTGACGGTTTTATTGGTAACATTTTGAGGGGACAAGACTTTATGATTGCTTTAATCCGTTTTTTGGAAGGCAGGGTGAAGAACATACTCGTAATCCTAGCAGTGTTTTTTTTTTATTTTTATTAGCGTTCACGTGCAGTATCCAGTGACAAGTTTGTTTTACTCTGTGGGTTGAGTTGATTACGGTGATACCCAATTTATGTTGTTTTTTTTATATGGAAGCACAAATATTTTTGAAAAAAAAAAATGTTTTTATTGTGTGTTAAACAATATTTATGCATCGCTCATCTTCTAATAGCCAAACTTTTTAATTTTTCCATATACAGAGCTGCTGTAAGGACTTTTTTTTTGCAGGATGAACCTGAGTTGTAATTGGCATCTCTTTGATGTTGATATGAGTTTTTTGATGACTTTTTACTCTCATTTTATGTGCTGCAAGGATGAACAAAAAATCGCCCAATTCTTATGACTGTTTTTTTTTTTTTTTTTTACGGCGTCACCGTATTAGGGTTAATTAACATGACAGATTTAATAGGGTGGGCCACAATGCAGCGGGAATACCCAAATATGGGTACTTATTTATTTTTGATCTTTTTTGGGGCGATTGGGTTTGTAAAGGGGAAAAGGGCGATGTACATGTTTTTATTTTATTTTTGTGTTGTGTTTTACTTTTTTACACTTTTTTTACACTTTTACACTTTTCCCCAGGGGGACGGAAATTGTGGGACATGAACGATCATAAGATCGTTTCAATGCAATAGGAGATCAGCATACAGCTTATAGCTGTATGCTTGGTCTCCATGGCAACTGTCAGGTCACGATGCCACCACAATGCATTGTGGGCATAGTTGACATCACCAGGACAACTCGGATGCTGTAATTTCAGCATCCGGGCGATGCCTGTAGGAGTACTTCAGTACTGCCGCCCGCAGACGCGAGATGTCGCGACCACGATGTCGCGACATCGAGGGGTTAATCCTGCCGGGCCGGAGCTAACTCGGCCGTGGGGGATGCGGCATGATGCCAGCGGTAATATCTACAGATGGTTCCATGACCGCGATTTGCGCGCTCCGCTTGTGAGCGTGCACAGATCGCCGTGTCGCTACTCATCAGGCAATTTGCGGGAAACCCCTACCATGACATTGCTGTATAGTACGGCAAATGTCGGTTAAGGGGTTTTTAAAAGCTCCCCTATTATCAGTACAATTGTATGTGGTTTTAAATTGTTATGTGGCACATTCTAAAAACAGTAATGTTATGTTATCATTTAAAGTAAAAATGTCAGTAATCTTTGCAAGTTATTTGGCAAGTTGTACATTTTATTTATATTCTTAATTACTTCCATTTTTCAGCCAATGCCGTTGGATTTGGAAAATGTACTCTTCTTATAGGATAGCAGTTGCGACACACTGAAATCATGCCATTGTTGGCATTGAGTAAGAGCAGAAAATTATTTTTGTCCGTTAGAAGAGCCATAAACTTTTGTATTTTTTCATCTACATGGTCATATGAGGGGCATATTTTTTGCGGGACAAGATGTTCCTTTTTAATGGTACATTGACCATTACCAATGTAATTGTGTAGGAAACTGCATAAAAATCTAAGTGCGGTGAAATGGAAAAAAAAAATCTCCTCTTTATGTCATTTTGTGGGTGCTGAAGGCAGTTCATAAATTCGGCTTTAATGGGAATGTGTCCATAAAAAATGAATTATTGTTTTATCACATTTTTTTGTTTTAAACTCACATTATTTATGGATATTATCTGTTCTTTTTTTTTTAATTTTCACATATCGCTTTCAGTATTTTTAAATAATATTCGTAAGTCCTGCAGTTTTCACTTTGGCCATTAGCTTAATAATAGTCTGCAAAATTCTGTTCATGTTTAGAGAGCTTTTCCAGCAGTGTCCTATTATCAGTAAACGCAGGGGTCAAGCTGAAAGGGACACCATTGTGTACAGATAACACCAGAATCCATCAGTAACAATAGAAGATGGTCACAGCTCTCACCCCCCTGCAGAGTGATTTCTTCCTTAGGTCAACAGCATGACTAGAAAAATCCTATAGAAGTCTAGTAGGACCAGGAATCTGTCTTAAGAATCCTCAATGTGCATGAAGCTGCCTGTAAAGTATCTCTATGACTGCTGTTAAAGCACGTGCAAGCATGAATTCTCTTCCCCACAATCATATAATAGACGGCCGAATTTAGAAAATCTACAATAAGAAAATAAAAATGAGCTGAGGGAAAGAATATGTATACAGGGTTTTGATGTAATAAGTAAAAAAAACAAATTGGCGACAGATTCCCTTTAAGGCAGTTTAGACATGCGGAAGAATGTATGAACCTGTTCTTCCTGCAGGTATACATACAGGCACATTGTAGTGCCACTACGAAAGTCTGCTAGGCCGACTCCTTACTTGGTTGGTTCTAACTGTTCTCGTGCCTATTTTTGGTGTCAAAGAATCATAAATGTGTCTACTTCTATGAATGTGGGCGCGCCCCAGAAAACCCTAATCTTTGGCCGCATAAAAAATGTTTTGGCGCTTTACAAGGCATTTTCGTCCAATGTTGGAGTGCATCTTTCTTTCATTCTTTTTGGCTAAAAGTACACCAGAAAATAGTGCAGCCCGTTATACATGTTGCCCTTTTTTTTTAAGGGAAACATTTTGGACAAAAATAATGGTTATCTTTTTCTGGGTTGGTTGTTTCTGATTTTCCAAAGTGCAGTGTTTTTGTTATGTTTTAGTATTTTAAAATGAAAATTTAATCTTTTAACTGTGTTCAGCACAATTTTCTGTGAAAAAAAACATTTTTGTTTTTTTATTATGAGTGGAACTTTTTTGCGGGGTACGTGTAGTTTTTTATTAGTACCATTTTGGGATTTGTGACTTTAAGATCACTTTTTTTTCCATTTTATGGGGACGTGAAAAGACCAAAAAAACCCTGCAATTTTGCGCAGGTTCAGCTGCAAAAAATCAGCCAGACTGCTGTGTTGGAGCAGACTCAATGAGGGGAGCTGCTTCGAACCTTGACGGGAATGTCGTTCTGTCATGTCGATAAGGGGTTAATCCCCTAAAAAAAAAAAAATCAAAATGTTAGAGTACCCCTAAAAGTTTGCAATGAAAATTTACAAATTTCCATAGAAGGGATCGTTTTTTTCCCTTAACACACTTTTAGAATCTGTAAAAAATGAATTTTTTTTATAGATATAAAATAAATGAATATCACAGTACAGAGTAAACATTTAGTGTAAACTTTATCATGGGAAAAGTAAGGGCAAAATTGGGATAAAGAAGCCATAAAAAATCAACTTAAGGGATAAGTTTCGTTGAAAAGTATATGAAAATACATGTCTTGTGTGGCATTGAAGTTTTGTTTGTCTCGCCATTCTTATGTATCAGGGGTATTACCCACGACACAATTATGAATGATCATTCACCCAGGGGGACAATTCCCCCATTAAAATGTGAGTCGACTTGTTATATTGGCAATCCCCCACTTTTAATAGGAAATTTATTTTGGCTGTGAAATGTTTTTTTAAAAATTTTAAATTTGGCCAGCTTTTATTGCCCAACCCATAGGGGATGGGGAAGACGCAGCCAAATAGAATATTAAACTAAAATAACAAAATTTTTAAGTACCTTGGAATATCCCTAAAGTAAGGAAATAGGGTGGGGTTAAAAACCAAAATTTGAAAATTTGCTAAGTTAGGAACACTATCTTTTTTAATTATATTGTTTATAAAAAGGATGTACTTCTTTTATTTTTTTTCCATCGCTAAAACACAAAAGGGGAAATGTATGTGGGGTTTTTCGCTGTTTTTTTTGGTTTTTAACCTGCGCTCCGGCCCGAATCCCCCCGTCGGAGCAGGGATGCGGTGTTGGCGCAGCGTTCGCCCTTTCAGCTGCCCCCCGCATGAAAGGGGGAGGGAATGGGCGCGGTGTTAGGCGTTCGGGGGGGGACCGGCGAGCTCGAAAATCCGAGGGATTTGACGATCGGAGTCGGCAAAGTGCGGCGCTTGCACGCTCGGAGTCCCAAAGCAGGGGCCCCAGTTTATTTTTGGGCTAAATGCTCCGACGGCGGGCGAAGCGAAGCGGGGAAGGAAAATGCGAGGAAACATAGAAACGTATTAGAAATTCGGGCTCAGCCCCTGCAGCATGGAGTTGAATCCGAAAAAAATGCTTTATAAAGGGGAAACTTGTCGAAAAGACTAACCTAAAAAATAAAAAAAAATACTTAAAAAAAAATCATTTTCCCAAAAATTAGAACGGCGAAACATCAAGAATTAGGATTTTGGGAAAAATTCCCGGGAAATCAGTAATTAAATTTAAAAAGCTATTCTCATTGGGGCAGAAACCACCCCAAATCAGAATAGGAGCGACAGTGCCCCATTAAAATTTAGGGAGAATATTGACCAATCAGAATAAAGGGGGGGGACAGTTCAAAAAAACAGTAAAAATGCAGAAAAGAGCTTTGGCTGAGTAGGGGGGCTTGGCATTGGCCCAAACGAATAGGGCGACAGGGACCCCTTAAGCCCCATGGGGAAATTTGTTCCCAAAAACAAAGGGGGGGACATTCAAAATAATTTAAAAATTGAAAAAAAGGGATTGGTTGAAACTAGGGGGGCTTGGTATCCCGCCAATAGAGCGCGATCTTTCCCTTGTACCACATTTACATGTAAAAACCCGTTACTTTTGTATTTAAAACTTTTAGCTTTTTTTATCCAAAATGAGAAGCCCAAAAAATTTTTCCATAAAGTTTTTGGGCAATACAAGACCCTTTTTCAGATTTTTTGGTTAAACAAATCAAAAAAAATTCAAAATATGCACATAAATCACACAACTAAAAACTCACAAAATAATTTCAAAAATAATAAGAACAAAAAAATAAAGAAGTGAAGAAAGTAATATCTATAAAATGTCCCCTTTTGTATCCGTAACATATTAAATAAACCCTAATACTGATCATAAAAATACAAAAAAAACATATTTTTATTATAAAAAAAAAGTCATACAAAGTGTAATCCACTACCCATGGTGCACCCCCACAAATCCTGGCCCCCCGAAGAAAAAAAAATATATTAGATACTTTTTTTTGTAGAAGATACTAAATAAGGACGCCTTTTAGAAAATTGAAAAGATATGCATTTTTAATTTTTGTGGACAAAAACACTTTGGTTTTTTATATGGATACAAACGGAAAAAAAAAAATCGCGGAATTCCAAAAATGAAAAAAAAACCCCGTAAGGCCCCATACTTCCCCAAAAAATTGTCATCAAAATGTGTGGGTTATGGCTCTAAAAAAGTGAAGTGGCGCGCCCCTTTTGCCGGGCCCCTCGGCGTCCTTTAAAAAAACACGGCGCATGCTCACCTTTGTAAAGGGGGGGGGAAGTGGTCACGCGGGGGGCAAAAAAGGGAAAACTGTTTCCCCCCTTACTAAATAGGCGCATGCGCAGCGCGCCCCAAAGATCGATAAAGGAGTTTAAGGGATAATTTGTACATTTTTGTTTTAAAAAGATCTGTTTCCCAAAAAGGTAAATTTCTTTATCCAATAATGATGGGCATTTTTAAATTGAAAGGGCTATTGAGAATCTTTTAAAATTCCCTCCCTAAAAGAATGGGTAAATTACAGCCGGCCAGGGAATTTTTTTGTGTATCCAGGTGTATGTGCATCTTACATCATATAAATTTTAGATTATATTTGAACTTAAAGCATGTTAAACTTTCAATTTAGAATTTAAAAAAAATCCCCCCAAAAAAAAACAAATTTTGTAATTTTCCCACCCAAAAAACTTTACAAAAAATAGGAAAAAAATAAAAAAATTTTTACAAAAAAAAAAAACGCAGGGGAAATTCCCGATGGAAAAAAAAAGTTGGCTCAAAACTTACCCGGCAATTTTATTGTTAAACAAGAAGGGGTGGATTTGGTCTTTGACAAGTGAAGCGGCGCCGCACACTTGCCGTGCGCTGGTTTTTCCTTAAAAAATCACGGGGAAAGCGCCTCGTAAAAAAACCGGAAATGCGTAAGGGCTGGAAAAGGGTTAATTTCACCCCCCATCGCGTTTTTGCTTCTTTATTTGGAAAACCTCGGGATTTTTTTGGGGGTTATAAAGGGACAAACCCAAATTTTGATCAAAGCCATACTTTTATCCCTTTGATTTTGGTCAAACCCGTATAGCCACGAAAATTTGGGAAAAGGTTTTACGAGCTACTTCCAAATTTTTGAGAGGCTCCCAAAACTGAGGGGAGGGTGAAAAAGGAGTTTGTCTTGAATTGCTGGGCTATCGTTCTAATGGAGAATTATTTTTTCTGGGGGGACGTTTTACTACAATCAAGAAGGGGTTCGGCCTGGGCCGAAAGTTGCCCCTCCATATTTTTGCGTTCATGAGGGATTTTTGAGGAGCCCTTCATTATACAAAAACAGAATTTAAGAGCAAAAAATTTTATGGAAACGCTATATCGATGATGTTTTCGGGTGTGGGGGGCAACTTGGACCCTTTTTAGGGTTTTTGAAATTTTTAACTCCCTTTTGTGGGGGGTTGCAATTCACCATGGGGAAATTTTACAATCAAAAAACCCATTTTTTGGATTCATGGTGATAAAAGATGATCTTGTTTTTTTAAAACGGACATTTTTCCAAAACCTACTGATAAAAATAGTCTATTAGACATAAAAGTGTCATCTGCTAATATGAAAAATCATTGCCCAAGTCGAAAAATTAGGGTTTTTCATCGTTAGTATCGGATTATAAAGAGGAAGGTTAGAATTAATGGATGAAAGAAAAATTTCGAAAAAAAAATTATCCTGCCCTCTTTGAGAGGTTTTAATCCGGGTTTCCCCCAGTGGGAGAGTTTTGTAAGAGAATCGGTTCATTGCAAAATTTCATTGCTAATAATAAGAAAAATCGGCTCAAGAAAAGGTGGTCACTGTTTTTGGCTTTCCCAAAAGGTGGAAAAATTTCAACCACCGGTTTTAAATTGCTAAAAAACCCCCTAAAAATATTCAAGATTCCTAGTGAGGGCTGATGTTGGTTCTTAGGGATTCCTTTGGGAAAAACCCCAAATTCAGCAACCCAAAGAAGGGCACTTTTGCCTGTCTACATGCGCACATTGTGCCAAATAATAAAGGGCGAACAGTCAACATCACAAAAAGGAAAGAGTATCCTAGTGAGGGGATTTTCAGTGTGATTGTCACGGTTTTTTTAACTGTGAAGTCCCCATGTGGGTTAGCTTAGTAGGAGAGACGATGAGAGGGTAAGGACAGAATCGCATGCACAAGTCCACTTAAGAGTCAGAAGGTTGGTTCCCCGGTACCGCACATTTGTAGAGGCAAAACATACGGTGGACAATTGCGTTTCCCAGATCTGGGCGGGTTTTTAAACCCCCCGTAGGGGGCAATCAAATCAAATTTTTAAAGGGAAACGTGAACCCTGGGGGATACCCCATCTTGTACCTTGCCCCACGGGTTTTAAAGGTTTGGTGTGATTTTATTTTTTAGATGTATTTTTGAAAGGGATGACTCTAAAATTGATTATAACTGTTTTTGTCTTGAAAAATTTTGTTAGATTTGGAAATTTTTTGGAAAAAAATTTTTTTAGATTTTTCATATTTTTTGTAAATTTTGGTGGGATTTTACTAGTGTTTTTTTTGTGTGGATATTTTTTTTCTGATTGTAGTAACATGCTTTTTAAAAATTAGAGCAAAAAATTTTTTTGTATGTAGAGGGAGTAGAGTTGTATATTTTACAAGTGTTTGTCCCAAAAAATTGAAAAATATATCTATTCTTTATAGGGTCCTTATTTGTTCTTCTACAGAAAAGGTATTCTATATTTTTTTTTGTTTTTGGTGGCAAAAATTTTGTAGGGGTGCACCTGGTGTATGGGATTATCACTTTGTATGACTTTTTTTGTATAATACTTATGTTTTTTTTTAATTTTGTTCATGTTTAGGGTGTATTTTATATAGTTTTTACGGATAAAAAGGGATCACTTTATAGATATTACTTTCTTATTCTTTATTTTTTTTGTTTGTATTTTTTTGTATTTTTTGTGAGTTTTTTTTTGATGTGTTTATGTGACTTTTTTTGTATTTTTTGATTTGATTTTTAGCCAAAAATCTGAAAAAAGGTTTTGTTGTGACCGAAAAAGTTTATGGAAGAATTTGGGTTTCATTTTTGGAAAAAAAAGCTTTGTTTTATAATACAAGGTAGGGTATTACTGTATATGTGGTGTTTTAAAATTTTTTTCCCGATTGTGTCAGCAATAGATGCTGAGGGTTTCGGAGCAAATTTTTAAAAAATTTTCTCCCCTTTTTGTCTTGGAGAGATCGGCGCAATGCAATCCGGCGCTCAGGCCGTGCGGCATGGAGATGAAAAAAAAAAATCATGTACTTGTGCCATGTTTGCAGAAGTTTTCTTTTTATGGTGTTCATTCTTCAGATAAATTGATGTGTTATCTGTATTCTACAGGTTGATACAAATCAGGCAATACTAAACATGTATGGTTCCCGTTTTTGTTTTGTACGTAAAAATGAAAAATTTTTCTATTTTTGAAAATTTTCGCCCCCGACTCGTTTTGTGTGACCAATAACTTTTTTGTACTAACACCTACGGACTTGAGTGAAGGTGAATTTTTTGCGGGCTTAAGTGTATTTTTTATTGCTACCAGTTTGGAATATATTCAACTTTTTAATTAACTTTATTACAAATTTATCAGACATCAAATGACCAAAAAAAACCTGACTTTTGGTGTCTGGAATTTTTTTTTTTTTTACGGGGTTTCAATAGGGATAAATTTGCTAATTTAATAGATCAGACTTTTTTGGATGCACCCTACAAATTGTGTAACTTTTTATTATTTTATTTTTTTTATTTGTAAAAAAGGGGGGTGATTTTACTTTTTTAATTTTTTTTTTTTACAATTTTTTTTTTACAGTATTTTAGGGGCGCTGGCGCCTTCCTGCGCTGTAGCCGGTGGCTATGTAGCGGGATTGCGCTGCAATGCTACTAGGACGTATCCATACATCCAATGTCAGTAAGGGGTTAAAGCGGATACTTTCAGCTTACTGTTTTAAATGTATTGTCTGTATGTAAAGGGAAAATGTCATCCGAAAATTACTATTCATTTAATTCATGTTTTTTATGTTAAATCCTGAAATCTTGAAGTTTTTACTCTTGACACTAGGCCTTATAATAGTCTGACACCTCCTCTTCTGTGGAGAAAACTTTTCACCAGTTTCTTCTTTATTAACACAGGCAGGATTACAGTGAAAGGTGACATCAATGTGTACAGATAAGAGAATCCACCATTCACAATAGGAGATGTCACAGTTTACCCTCTCTTTCTTCTTGCAGTGATTCTTCCAGGTCAAGATTGATTGAAAACTTTATGAGTAATGGGGTCCCTCTGTTCACAGGCTCTTATGCCCATGTAGCTGCTGTAAAGCACATCTCTAAATGCAGTTTAATGCAGCTCAGGCAAGATGGCTTCCCCCATAATTACATACAAACAACAGAATTGAGAAATTAAAAGTGAAAAAATGCCATTGTATGTGGGCATACTGACATGGAGAAAGGGGT
>JAODAL010072998.1:0-14892 GCA_025379985.1 Phyllomedusa bahiana | reverse complement strand
TAAATTGACACGTTTTTTCATTTTATGGGGAAAAATAATTTTTTGGGCACTTTTCCCCTTTCCCATGGATTCAGGGGGATGTTTTTTCATGAAAACTTTGTGCTTCAAGTTAGTAATAATTTTGGTCCAAAAAGTCTTTGTTTATTTGTGAAAAATTTCAAAGTATTGTGAAAAATTTGAAAAAGTGACCATTTTCAAACTTCAAAAATTTCTGTGTGTAAGACGGATAGGTATTCCACTCAAAATAATTTATAACTAGCATCTACCATATGTCTAATGTAGGTTTGCATCATTTTTTAAATGTCTTTTTTATTTTTGATGACATTAGGGGGCTTAGAAATTTAGTAGTAATTTTCACATTTTCAAGAAAATTTGCAATATGCGTTTGTTTTTTTTTGTTTTTTTTAGGGACCAGTCCAGTTCTGACTTTGATTGGCCTGTATGTTAGGTACCCCCATAAAAGACTTCATCTAAGAAACTACACCTCTGTAAGTATTCAAAACAGCATTTATGAAGTTTGTTAACCCTTTAGGTGTTTCACAGGAATTAAAGCAAAGTGGAGATGACATTTCAAAATTTCACTTTTTTTTGCAGAGCTTCAATTTTTAGCCATTATTCACAAGAACACTGTAGATGAGACCAGGGAAATGCAACTTTATATTGATTCCCCAGATTCTGAGGTTTTCAGAGATATCCCATATGTGGCCCTAGTGTCCTATTTGCCCTTCTCATTCCCCCCCCTCCCCCCGACCGCAAACGTTTGCTCGTGCCCGTACATAACAGTTATACAGTTACTAGATAATATAAGGAGCAAATACCTCACCACACATATCACCATCACACTGCCACCGAACAAATCCTACTATACCATCCCACATTACCAATAGCGCTACTACATATGGACCATATTATACTGCCAGAACATGACCACTAATTACCACCATATAGTGACTAAATAATTCCACTATACTGTTACTGAATAAAGATCAGTATACAAAGACCAATATTACCACCATATAGTAGTATATATCACTTGTACACAGGCTCTACAGACTGTATATTACCTCCATACAGTGACCATGTAGTGGTAGAAACCAATCTACACAGGCTATACAGAAATATATTACCTCCATACAGTGACCATTTAGTGGTAGATACCAATGTACAGAAGCTCTGCAGACATATAAGTGATTACAGTGCAGTTACAGCTTGTGACTCACAGGTGATGTTTCTCTGAGTCGTTCACTTTCACATGTGTTCTACATCCGGTACAGACGTCTATGATGACTTCTCCCGGCCATTACTCGTCCCTGCAGATTTGGACACCAATATCTTAGAATCCTCATTTTTTGCGCGTCCCCCTCCACTGTGGGCCCCCCTTTTGTAAAAATTTTCCCCCAATGGATGGAAAAAAGCGGGAAAAGGCCATAGTTAAGTTCCAATCTTCTAGGGGGGTTTTGGTGAGGAAACGAGGTAAACCCCCGGGAAAGATGGCTAAAAGCTTGGGCCCCTTTTTAACCCCTTTCGTTTTAAACACTCCCGGGGAAAGGTATTTTAAACCCAAATTGGGAACCCCTTTTTGGGTTTGGGTGGGTTAAATTGAAAAACTGGGTTTAGACCCCTGTTGGGTTGGGAAAAAGGGCCCCCCAAGAAAACCATGGGTTGGGACCCTTTTTAATTTGTTGGGGGGGCCCCAGGTAGGTAAGTAGGAAGGCAGGGGGTTTAAAGGGGCCTCTTTGAAAATTCTGGTTTTAGGTAAATAGGTAGGTATTTTTGGCCTGGGAAAGGTCAGCAGGTATTTTAAAAGTAGTTGGGGCCCCGGGGGTGGTAGGCAGGCACCCCCCAAAGGCCCAGGAAAATTTAGGTACCCCCCAATTTTTAGTTTGGGTTTGGGGCCCTTTTAGTTTAAGGTCCCGGGTTTAGCTGGGTTGACTGTGGGGCTAGGTTTTTTGGTATTTAGGGGCTGTGGGGTTGGGCCCCATTTTTTGGGTTTGGGGCTTTTAGGTGGGCCCCAGGGTAGGGGCGGGAGGTGGGCCCCCTTGTGGGGTTTGGGCGGGTAGGTGGGCCCCGGTTTTAAACTGGAAAGGTTTTTAAAAAACTTTTGGGTGGGCCCCCTTTCATAGGTGGGGGGTTTTTAAAGGTTATAGGTGTGCCACACTTGGTTTGGGAGGCTTAAGTGGGCCCCCACATAGGTCAGAAAAGCTATAGGGGGCCGGGGGTTTGGTAGGGGGTTATGGGGGGGCCCCTGGTAAGTAGGTAGGTTTCCCGGGGGGGTCCGGGAAGGGTTTTAAAAGTTAGGTTTAAGGGGGCCCTTTGGTGGGGTAGTTAGCCCCTTGGGGGGGGGGAGGGGGGCCCCTGGGGGGTTTGGAGGCTACGGGGGGGGGCCCTGGGGGGGGGAAAGGACCTTTGGGGGGGGGGCCGGGTTTGGGGTTTTTTGGGTTTGGCAAACAGGGGGGGGGGCCCCTTTGGTGGGTTTGGGGAGGTTTACGGGGGGGGGCCCAAACTGGGGGGGTTGGGGAGGGTTACGGGGGGGCCCCTTGGTGGGGTAAGGGGGGCCCTTCCAGGGGGGGCCCCTGGGGGGGTAGGGGAGGTTTTAAAAAGGGGGGGCCCCTGGTGGGTTGGGAGGCAAACGGGGGGGGACCGGGGTGGGAAAAAAGGGGGGGGCTACAGGGGGGGCCCCTGGGGGGTTAAGGTGGGGTTCGGGGGTGGCCCCCTGGGGGGTTTAGGTGGGCAAACGGGGGTGGCCCCTGGGGGGTTTGGGGGAAGGTTTTACAGGGGGGGCCCCGGGGGGGTTTAGGGAGGTTTTACAGGGGGGGGGGCTTGGGGGAGTGGGTGGAAAAGGCGGGCCCAAACTCTTTTAAAAAAAATTTTTGGTATTATTTTCTCCCCCAACCACAGTGCGGGCCCCAACTTTTTTTTAAAACCAAAAGGGGGCTTTTTTTTAAAAAACCCCGGAAAGGGGGCGGCAACAGGGTTTGATAAAAATTTTGGGGGCCCCTATGGGTTTAATACATTAGTTTGTTTTAATACCGGTCGGCCTAAGGGCCTTGGGCTTTTTCCCAGAGGGGTTATTCGGGGAAAAAAAGGACCCACAGTCCCCGGGGCCCTTGGGAAAACTGGGGCCCCGGGGGGCTTTTCCTTGGGGGAAACGATTTTGATGGGCCCTGTAGCGGGCCCCCTTTTTTGGTTTTTATTTATGGCGGAAAGGGTCCGCCCCCTTGGCAATTGGGTTTAATTTTTTAATAGGGGGTATTTTTAAAATTTTAAAGAAAGTAAATCTTTGTTTTGAATTTTGAAATTTAAAATAATTTGCAAAAAATCATTGGGAAAATTCCCAGTCATTATTCAGGTTTTAAAAAAAGGGGGAAAAAAAGAACCTATTTTCCGGCCATTGGCTTTCCAATGATTAAATTTTGGGGGGAAAACAGGTTTGTTTATTGTGGGGCCGGCTAAAAATCTGGGGGACTTTTCTTTAAGGGCCCTAGAAGAAAGGGAACGTTACGTTAAATTTTCCCAACACCCCCGGGCCGCCAATTATAAAAAAACAAATTGGAGATTTTTTCCAGTGATTGGGAAACTTGGGGGGACAAAAACCCTTCCAAAAAAATAAAAATTAGAGGGGCTACATAGCTTTAGAAAAGGGAAAACCAATAATTAAAAAAAAATTTCCTCTTTTTAAAAAAATTACGAACAATTTTCTTTCGACTAAAAAAAAACAAAAGGAAAATGTTTTATTATATCTGTACTTACTCATTTTCTTAAAAGGCCCCAAGGGCAATTCTGGCAGAAAAAAAGTCAGAAAGAAAAAATTTCCTAAAACTAGGAAAAAAATAAAAAACTTTTTAAAAAACTTAGTAAATTTTTTTTTTAAACAAAGGGCACTTTATCCTGTTTTTTTTTTTGGGACCTGGGGGGGGGGGAACTGCCCCCCCACCCCCCCCCCCTTTAATCTTAACATGACCCCGGCCCTGGGGGCCCTCCCAACGCCCCAACTCTTTAATTCCGGGCCCCCCAATTTGGTGGGGTTTATATTAGGGGGGTGTTTTTCCTTTTAAGGGGGTTTTACCTTTAAATTGTTGGGATATATAGGGTCTCCCCTTTGGGGTGAAACGGGAACCCGGGAACCCCTCAAGGAGTTGGGGCCACTGCATCCAGGAGGGGGAAATGTTTTAGGAAGAAAGCCAAAACATGTACCAGGGGTTCCCTTTCCCATTTTTTCTTTTAGGATTTTAACGGGCCCCAAAACCCCGGGGCCAAGGCCCCCAGGGGTTTAGGGCCCCCTCATCTTTTCAGAATTATGGTTTTATTTTTTGGGGATGTGTTGGGAAAACCCTTTATCCATTTTTGGGGTGACGGCTTAAAAAGCTCCCTTTCCTCGGCCCCCAAGGGGTTTTCTGTATGTCACCCCCAGGGAGGTGGCCCCGTGGGGTTTTTGGGCCCCCCTTCTTTTTCCCCATTAAAAGGGGGCCTTCCCCAAAACTAAAACCCTTCCATTTTTCTTTCCAGTTTTCCCCTTTTATTTTTACCCCAAAGGTTTTTGCTTTCCCTGTTTTTAAAACCCACCCAAGGAATGGACAGGGAAACGGAAAATGGGGATCGCAGAAGCAAAATTAGCCCTTTTAAACCTTGGGAGACATCAAACCTTTGGGTGACCGGGGGATAGGTAAAAACTTTTTATTTTTTTGGGATTCTTAAACTGTTTTTAAATCAAAACAAGTCCATAATAAAAAGAAAAAAATTTACCAAAAATTTGGGGAAAAAAATTCCAGTTTTTCCGGGAAAGCTTCTCCACAAGGATTTTGGGAAGGGTTGGGGCTTTAAAATGATCTCCCCCTTTTTCCCCCTGAAAGGCGGCACCCAAAAAAACCCTGCATACCCAACCCCCCTTATGGTAAGTTATGTTATAAATTGGGAAAACCCAGTGCGGTTATTTGAGGTTTTATAAAAGAAATTTGGAAAATGGGTGAAAGGTTCGGCCCAGTGGTGATTGTGGGTTAACCCCCGGGACTTTTAAATTCAAAAAATTTTTTTTAAATTAAAATTTTAAAAACTTGGGGGTTTTTTTTAAAGTACAAATCGCCAAAAACAGAAACCGCTTTTTACCCATGGGCCTGGGAAAAAAATTTTTCTCTTTCAAAAAAGGGCATTTTTTATTTTTTTTGTTTTAACCTTTGATTTTTTCCTCCCATTTTTGGGTTTTTGGTGTCAAAAAAAAAAAAAAAAACATCAATCGGTTTTTGGGTTGTAGGGATTCTTTGGGCTAAAATTTTACTTTTAAACCCTTGTTTTTTTTATGTTATTAACATTTATTTTTTCCCTTATAAAAACCCCTTTTTCCCGTTTCCCACCCCTGAAATTTTTTTGGAAAAGGGGAATTATCTTTTCTGCTTGTTTTGTATTTTTTCAGAAATTTTTAGTTTTGGTGCTAGTTAGTTTGGGTTTTAGCAGGATTGTACAGTAAGTTTGGGGAAACATAAAACAGCAAAAGTTAGGGATTTTTTTGGGTCTTTTGTTTGACTGAATCTTTTCCCCCAATTTTTTATTTTAAATTGAAAAGAAATTTTTAATTTTAGCGGTTTTGGGGGGTAAAAACTACTGCTTAAGGGGGCCCAACTTTTTAGCAACAAAATCCCCCTTTAGAAAAAAACCCTTATTTCAAAAATCAGGGGTTGCTTGCTGAAAATTTTTTACTGGTGCCAAAAAAGTTTTTTTTTAAAGTCTTTTTTTTGGGTTTAAAAAATTTTTTTTTCAAAAAGGGACCCCATTAGCAAAATTTCCCTTATAAAAAGGGAAAATCTATTTCAAAAAAAGGGGGTTTGCTTCCCCGGGGAATAAAAATTAATTGTGTTTGAAGTAAATTTTTCCTCCTTTTGGGGGTTTTTGGGGTTTTTTGTAAAAAAAACGGGGGCCCCGTTACAAAATTAATTTTTTTCCCTTTTTTAAAATATTTTTATTTTTTTTGCCCTGGAGAAAAAATTTTTAAAATGGGGGTAAGGGGAGCCAAAGGAGAGGCTTTGGGGACGTGGAGCTAAAGGAAACCAAGGGGGAAAAGGGGCCAGTCCAAATTCCGGGTTTTAAAGGAAAAACACAAGCGCCCCCGGGAAGTCAGTTGCAATTAAGTAAATTTAACCCGGTTCGGGCCTGTTAAATTGCTTGGTCGGTCCCTAAAAAAATTTTCTGTACGGGAAAAAAGCATGGGGCCCAGTCTGTTTTTTCAGTGGTTTAAAACCCTGCTTTCCAGGGGTTTTTTCCCTTTCCTTTCCCTTTCCACTCATGGCCACAAAATGTTTTTCAAATAAATCTTTTCAGCCCAAAACCGGGGAAACAAACGGGGGGGCCAAATTCATAAAAATTTATCGACCACTCAAAAAACCCATTTTTCTGAAGACCCTTCTTTGAGGGACACAAATGCGGTTTTTGGGGGGGGTCAGCAGGAATTATTCAAAAAAAAAAAATCAAAAAGGGCCCAAAAAGAGAAGGATGTATGGGGCTCTGACCCCCCCAAATTTGGTCCCCTCAGGGGGGCGAAAAAGGGGAAGCTGGGTTTTCCCATTGGCGGGAAATTTTTGGAGGGTCAGCGGGTTGCCACACGTGCCTGAAAGTTTTTCTAGCCCGCAGTTTTGGAAAATGTGGGACTGTCAGAAAAGGGGAAAATTCCCCGGGTGTTAATGTTGATGAAATTGCGGATCCAAATGGTCTGTTTAAAACAGAAAGGTTTGGGGGAAAGGCGCAATCATCAGTGGGGAGGAGGATGGGGTAGTTTTTGTTGCCCTTAAAAAAGGGTTTAGGGGGGAGGGTCGAACAAGTCCTTTACATTTTCCGGGCCATCCTTAAAATCAGTACCAACCCAGTAATTGGGGGGAGGGGGTGGGGAAAGGGCGGGGGGGACACAAAGCTTTATTTTGGATGGAATTTTAGAAGGGCCCGGGGACGGGTTTCCCCAAAAATTTTGAAATGGGGAAAATTTTCTTTAGGCAAATTAGTTCTAGGGTTCCGGGGGGGGTTTGCGGGGGGGACAGAGAAAAAGCTAAAAAGATTTAGAGCCCCAAAGAGGTTAGCCCGGGGCCCTTTTGGGGGAACGGTCAGGTTTAAAAGGAAGGGGGGGGGAAAGGATGAGGGGGCCCAGGGGTAAATTTCCCCCAACGGTTTTCCCAAAATTTTCCCTTTCCTTTGGTTTAAAGGGGTTGGGAAACCATTTTAAAACATGGGGGTTTTATTTGCCCTCAAACCCCCCCCGGGGGCTTGGGGAATCCCTGCAGAAATTTTAACACTTGAGTATTTTGGGAGGGTTTTAAAAATTACCGGGAAAATGATCCAGCTTTCAAGGAAATAAAAATGAACACCCAATTTTATTGGGTTTTTGGCCCAAACCCTCCTTTAAAAATTTTTCCCCCAACCCCCCCAATTTTTAAAAAAAAAGGGACAAAAGTGAGAAATTTTTCCCTTCCCAACCCACACACATTGGAAAATTTAGAATGCAAGAATTTAAAGGACAATGCTAAATTGGGGCCCCAACTCGTGAAAATTTTTTTTGGTCTTATTAAAAATTTTTAATTTTAGGGGTTGGAAAAACTTTCCCAAAATTTTTGGGAAAGCGTAAAAGGGGCAAGTAGCCTTTCCAAGTAGCGGGGGGGTGGGGCAAAAAACCCCCTTTTACCGGGTAAACATTTTGAAACCCCAAATTTTAAACCAATTTTAAACCAAATGCCGGAAAAGGGGATGGCATTTATTCAGAAAACGGAACCCCCCCCAACGGCTTTTAAAGGACCCAGGGGTCCAGGGGATTCCCTGCGGTTTAAAACACTGATGTTTTTTGGAAATTTTTCCTGGCCCCTTTTTGGGAAAACTTCTGGGTGTCCCAAGGGGGATGAAAGGGGCCAAAACCATCCCTTTACAGGGCCTTATAGAAGTTTTACCCTTGCCAAGCAACAGTTTTTTCTGGGAAAATGAAACCATTAAAGCACAGCTGGGGGGGTTAAACGGAAAAAACGAAATCCGTCTTTTCCTGCCAAGGGGGGGAAATTTTTTGGGGAAAATTTATTAAAAAATGTGAAGCGTGGGGTTTTGGGGAATTTTGTTGCCGGGGCCCACTGATTTAGTAACTGTGGGAAACATCTTTTTGGGGACAATGTAAAATTTACGTGGGAAAGGATGGGTACGGTACCCCCCCCCTTTTTAAAATTTTTTTCCATTTTTAAATCTTTTAGTTTATTTGGTAAAAATCCAAAAATTTTTCTTTATTTTTTCCCTCATTAAAACCTAAAACTTTGCCCCAATTTTTAAAAAGGGAAAAAAAAAAAACAAAAAATTGTAGATATTTATTATTAACCCATTTCTTAAAAAAGGGGAAAAAAATAAAATTATAACCGGGTATTAAGTTTTTAAACCCCTTTCCCTAAAGTTTTGATTTTTTGAACCCCCTTTTGAAAAACTACGCCATAAAGGTAATCTTGAGAGTGTTTGAAACAAGTTTTTCACACCTGGTTTTGGGGGATTTCTCCCAAATTTTTTTCCCTTGCAGGAAAAATTTTCCCCTTTCCGGTTTGGGAAATGGTGAATGTTGGTGGACAACCCCTTTTTTTAAAGGTCTCTCCAGAGTTTTCTAAATTGGGGTTTAGGGTTGGGGACTCTGGGGGGGGGGCCGTAAAGGGGAATTTTAAAAAGAGTTTGTCTAAAAACCCACTGTTTTGGGTTTTATTTTTGCGGTATGCTTGGGGAATCTTTGTCTTGTAGGAAGAAAAACCCTTTTTTGGCCCAGGCGAGGTTCCCGAGCATTTGGGAAAAGGAGGTTTTAACCCGGGAAATATCTTTTATACTTGGGGGGGCATTCACTTTCCTTTCAATTGAAAACCGGGTTTCACCCCTGTATTTTGCAGCTGAAAACCCCCCCCCCCCCCCCCTTAAAAAACCTGATGTTTTACAACCCAATTTTGGGGGAATTGTTTTGGGGTTTTTAGGGGTTTGAGAAAGTGCCCTTTTTTTTTTTCCCAACTTTTTCCTTTTAAAATTTAAAACCAACCAAAATATTTTAAATCTTAAACCCAATCGGGGCCCCAAAAGAATCTTTTTTTCTCATAGCCCCCTTTAATTTTTTTTTTTGGGAAAAAAAGGGTTTGGGGGGCTTTCCTTTTGTCTTCCCCACTAAGGGGGGGCTTCCGTCTGCGGCTTTCCTGGTCTTCCCTTGAGGGGGAGGCTTCCGTCTGTGGGTTTTTTTTTCCTATGCCCTTGCATAAAAAAGGAGGGGTTCCTTTTCTGGGGGTTTTTATATTTCTTGCCCCCCTGAGGGGGAGGTTGTGGCACCCCTTCCCAAAAAAAAACCCGGGAATTGGTGGGGGGCTGCAATGATATTAAATTTTTGTGGGGTAACTTTCTTAAACTTTTTCCCTATTTGCTTCCCGGAGCTCGGGCCCACAGTGATTTTTGTGGTTTTTTCTTTCCCCTTTCTTTCCCCAAGTTCTTCTCCCTTTGTTGCTTGGGTTTGCGGGGATGGCCAGGTCGGGGGAAGGGTTTTTGGGTCGCCCCCAAAATTTTCCCCATTTTAGGTTTTGGGGAGTCAACTGTGCCCCTTAGGATCCTTAAAGTGCTACAAAAATTTTTTTTTTAAAACCCTTTTTGGCAGATCTTTTGCTTGCCCCCCCAATTTTTGTCTTGTCCCCTGTCGGGGGGTTTCCCCATTTAAAAATTTTGAGGTTTACATGGGTTCCCAATTTAAAAAAAAAAGGGGACAGGGTGTCCTTTAAATTTTTCCCAAACCAGGGGGGGGTTTTTGGGATAAAAGGGAAGGAAAAAAAACAAGGTTTTGAGCCCGTTTTCCCCAACCTGGTTTTAATTGGGGCCCCAAAAAAACCCCACAAAAGAAGAAACCCCAAATCTGCTCCGGGGGACCCCCCCCAATCTCGAACCCAGAGCCGACAGGGGCCAGGACCCCAAAAATTTTACATGGCTAAGAAAGGGCTTTTAATTTTCCCTTTTAGTTTAAGGTATTTTATCAAAGCCTTTTTTTGAAAACCCCCCAAAAAATTTTTCCTTCTTTGGGGGAAAGGTATTCCTAAGATTTCCCCCCAATTTTCTTAAAAGTAAAGGGAACTAGTTTTTTTCTCCTTGGAGATTAAAATTTCCTTTTTTCTCAAAAGTGGGAAGGGGGAATGTCTCATTTTTTAAAGGGGGGCTTTAAAAGGGAAAAAAATTTTTTTCCCCATTTTTTTTGGGGGGGAAACCATTTATATTTTTATATAAAAAAAACCCTTTTCCCTAAAAACCCGGTTCTTTTTCCCCAAGACAAAAATTAAGTTAAATTTAAAACTAACATCCTCAAAAAACAAAGAGGTTTCCCATTCCCCCTTAAAAAGGTTTGGTTGCTGTTTTTTGTTCTCTCTCTGGGTCCATTCCCATCTTTTCTAAAAAAACCTGGAAACCCAAAAACCCTGAAAAAAGCATATTCAAAAGTGAGGTCGCCCCCAATTTGCTTTTTTTAACCAGGGGTTTTAAAAAATTCCCCATCCATCCCGTCTTTTAATACATGAAAAATTATTTTTACTTGCCTTAGAGGCACCCCTGGTTTTGGGCACTGCTGCGTTCTTTTGGGTCTTTAAATCTACAAAAAATCCCCAAGTTTTCTTTCTCAAAAAAAGTTTTCTCCAAGTTTTTCCCCCCCTAGACTTTTGATGCCAGAGATTATTCATCCCAGATGCAGAAACTTGATTTATCCACATTAAAATCATTTGCCAAAGTGGATGCCCAAAATTGTGTCAGGTTGTTGCAAATTTTATGGCATCTTCAATGATTGCACTTTCCTCTTAGCTTGGTGTCATCTGCAAAAAATAGAAACCATACTATTTTCCCCTTACTATATCGTTAATAAATACATTAAATAAAAAGGGGAAACCAATTTTCTGAGCCCTGGAGCTTATATAGACGATGTGTGCCTTTTCCTAATCCAGTCCAATCGTTTCTTTAAAAACACAGCTGGACTCCAATGAAGGGGAAACCATCTCAAGGGGAGAAATCAAAAGGGAAAAATGGAGATGTTATTAAAATGGGTTCAAGAAAGGGTTAAATAATTAGCCAGTAATTTTTTTCATTTTTTCTTGTTTAAAAAATTTGAAAATTCTACATTGGTTTTTTTTTTCTTCAAGATGAGGTGCAGAGTGTCATTAATGAGAAAAAAAAAAAAGAAGTTTTTGGTTCTTACCAAATGCTTGCTATGAGAACGTAAAAAACTGTAAAGTGGTCTGAATACTTTCCGTCCCCAATGTAAAATTTTAAAAACTACATAATCCAATGTCTGTAGTTCCTGTGCTGCTGCTTCTAAAATGTTTCTACGGGTAAAAACAGCTAGATTTAGGCTGAATTTATTTTAATTTTACCCTGTATGACCTTGATTCAATGCATAACCTCTTTCCCCCTCCTTTTAGCCCCCAAAAATTTTTTTTTTTTGCCTACGTTAAAAAAGACAATTGTTTCTCCCCATTTCCCTTATGTTCTTGCTGCCACCAGTGTTGCTGTCTAATCTAGGCCAGCCTGCATTGGCGTAACTTGAAGTTCTTGGGCCCCGGTACAAAAAGTGAAATAGGGCTCCCGCCAGTTACCATGTGCCATTCCAATACCGGTGTCGCTTTGTGTCAAAGGGGCTTTTTGGGACACCTCAGGATGCAGGGCCCGTGCAGCGCACCATTGCCCCTCTTATTGTACACCCCCGCTTGCAAGTTTCCTCATTCTTTTCAGCCATTGAAATAATTTAGTAAAATTTGCCTTGTTTTTTCCTGTCACCTTAGAGCCAAATTTTCTTCAAAAGTTATTTCCCATGTATCGGGTTTACTGTTTGGGGTAATTGCAGTTCTCCATTTTTCATGTATAGGTAAAAAAAATTTACCTGAACACCTTTTCCTGTGCTTTAAGGGGGATCAAAAAGTTTCAACCGACCCCCTCTAATTTTCGAGATGCTTCAAAACTAAAAATCTTTTTGGGGTTTTTCGCTCTCACTAGCCCCAAAAATTATCCCAAGGGGAGGGGGCCGGGGAGAAAAAATGGTGGGTTCAGCCCGGGGGGAAACTGGATTTTTTAAAAACCCCCTTCCCGCATTGGAATAGGGGCTAGCCCTAGCGGGAAGGACCCCCCGCAAAGGCTTTTTGCATGCGTCCGGCGTCTTGCGGGCGAGCCGTGCAGGGATCGCGACTGGAAAACCCAGCGGAAAAATTTACCCGGGGCTTAATGCCGCATCACCCCCCCCGGAGTGAGTTGGCGCGGGGGTTTAACTTTTTATTATCGCACCTGTCATGGTAGCGATAATAAAGCCCAGGCGGGAAAAGGAGGGGAAATCCCCTCAAAAAATCGGTGCAGTAAGGGGCGCTCTGCGCGCTGCTGGTTCGTTTCCAGATCCCCGGATGCTGTTTGTGCCATTTGTGGGGTATGGGGGATTGGAAATTTCCCATGACGACCTGTCACAGCGAACGCTGTTACGGTCCCCCATGGTAACAGAAATTTGAAAAATGTGTAAAGCCCCATGGGGAAAAAAGTGAAAAAAAAATTTTTTAAAAAAAAAAAAAAATAAAACACAAAAAAAATATATAAAAACACGTACACCCCCCCTTTTCCCCCTTTCAACCCAATGCCCCAAAAAAAAATAAAAATTTAAAAATAAAGTACCCATATTTGGTATCCCCGGGGTTTGTGTAAGACCCCACCCTAAAAATCTGTAGTTAATTTAAACCATAGGGAAAGCCTTTTAAAAAAAAAAAAAAACGGCACGAATTGGTTTTTTTTGCATCCTGCAGCACATACAATGGAATAAAAAGGATCAAAAAATCATAAAAAACCCAAAATTTTGTCCCAAATAAAACGTCGGTTCATCCCGCAAAAAAAACCCCTTTAAAAAATTTCTGTTTCGGAAAATTAAAAAATTTTGGGTTTCAGAAGCAGTGATGCATAAAAAATTGTTTTACACAATAAAAACACTTTTTTTTTTTTTTTTAAAAAATGCTTTAAAATAAAAAAAAAAAAAAAATATTACAAAATTGGTATCGCCGTAATGTATGACCCAGAGGTTAAAAATAACTTTTCATGGATACTGAAGGTGAGCCTGTTAAAAAATAAAAAATTAAAAAAAAAAACTATAGGATTGCAGTTTTTTCTTCACCTGCCCCCAAAAAAAAAAGGATTTAAAAACTGATCAAAAGGGGGTTTGTCTCCCCAAAAAATACCAATAAAAAGTAAAAAATCCCCCAAAAAACAAACCCCACAAAGCTCCGACACAGAAAAAAATAAAAAAAATTATGGCTCTCAGCTGCGCGATCAAAAAAAAGTGTTTTCCTTTTGAATAAAAATGTTTTTATTGTTAAAAGCAGTAAAAAACCCTAAAAAAAAAAACAAATTGGGTACGCTGTAATCGTATGACCCGCGGTAAAGCTAGCATGACATTTTAACCCATGGTGATGCTGTAAAAAAAAAAAAAAAATAAAAAATCTACTAGGATGCTGTTTTTGTTTAAAAAAATTTCCCCCAAAAAAAAAACCTTTTAAAAAAAAAAGTGAAAAAAGCGTCATATGACCCCCTAATGGTACTAAAAAAAACACAACTCATTCCGCAAAAAACAAGCCCATAATCGGGTCCCCTATATAAAGAAAAATGAAAAGTTTTTTGGCTGTCAGATTTGGACAAAAAAAAAGCGCAATTTTTTTGTAGACCCTTTTTTATTGGTAAAAATAATAAAAAAAAAAAAAACCATATAAAATTTAATCATTGCAATTTTACCAATCCCCAGTAAAGTTATCCTTTTTACACGCAGGTAACGCTTGCGGAATTTTTGAAGTTAAAAAAAAAAAAAATGGGGAATTCGCCCAAAAGCGCAGTTACCCCATAGATGAGATCCCGAGGGGTGTTGAAACCAAAATTGGGGCGGGGCTTTGGAAGGTTTCACCTGGTACTTTGGGGACTTTTTCAAAAACCCCTTTTGGGGCACAAAATCTGTCTCCAAAAACCCCAAATAAACATCCCTCCCCTTTTATGTCCTGCATGCACCCAAACAGCAGTTTCACCCCTGAGGGTTTGGGGAACTTGGAAAAATTGCGTAAAAAAAATTTTTTCCAGGATTTTCCTTGTAAAAATTAAGCATTTTTCAGCTAAAAAGCAGTTGGTTGGAAAAAAATTATTTTTTATTTTCAAAAGGGGCCCAAGCTTTAAAAAAAATTTGTGAAAAACCCGGGGGTTGTTTTTCTCATACACCCCCGGGGATATTCCTTAATTGGTTTTTTTTTACAAAATTTGGGTTTTTTTTAGGGGTGTTTATTAAGTTTTTAGCACCCCAGGGGTCTGCAAAACCTGAAATGGCGCCTAAAATAATTCGTAATGAAAATTTTAACCCAGGGCCAGTAGGTTTCCTCCTATTTTTAGGTTTGGGTTGAGCCAATAGGGGACTAGGGCCCAAAAATGGGTATCTCTGAAAAGTGCAAAATTGGGGAATCAATATTTAAATTGCATTCCCTGATTACATTCAGTTTTTCTTTTTTGGAAAAATGGAAAAAAATTGAAAATCTAAAAAAAAAGTAAATTTTTAAATTTCCACCTCCACTTTGCTTTAATTCCTGTGAAAAACCTTAAGGGGGTTTTAAACTTCAATGCGGTTTTTTAATACTTTTAAGGGGTGTTTTGTTTCTTAAAATGAAGTCATTTTGGGGGTACCTAACATACGGTCAAACAAAAGTCACGTTAGAACGGGGTGGGCCCCAAAAAATGTATATTGCAAAAATTTTTTTGAAAATGGAAAATTATCTAAATTTCTAAGCCCCTAAAGCCCTAAAAAAAAAAACTTTAAAAAATTATTTTCCAACCTCGAGACATAGGTAGATGCTAGTTATAAATATTTTGGTTTGGGAAAAACTATCTGCTCAGCCAAAG
>JAODAL010072997.1:0-14892 GCA_025379985.1 Phyllomedusa bahiana | reverse complement strand
CTTCTCAGAACAATTTAAGACTCCACAAATGTTCCTGCAGTGTTTTGCATATTTTACAATTTTTTTTGTGTTCTAAAGTCATGTCCAATAAATATATTTTACACTGACAAGCAAAATAGTAACAATGTTTTGACCTTGTGATTTTCAGGCTTCATATATCACCATCCACTACAGCTTTGTACATGAGTCTACTGTAATTTTATATACAGTCATCTTATTTTATACATAAATTTGACTTGCAAGTATTTAGCATTTGCTTAGTTCTGCAGATTCTTTCCTGTAACTGCATTGTTACTGTTTTGCTCCTAAAAAGGAAAATGTTAATTTTAATTATTTTGTTAGTATTTGGGAAATCCACCTCTGGCTTTCAATACTGCCTGAATCCTTCTAGGCTGTGAATCACATTAAGGGATGTCTTGAACAAAATCTGATCCCAGGTCTCTTCTACACATTCCCAATGTTGGTGCAGACTGGACTTGGATACAAATACAGCTTTTTCTTCAACTCTACCCACAAGTGTTCAAAAGATCAAAACATTGTTACCCTTTTGCTTGTCAGTGTCTGTTCTACCTAAATAGCTTGATTATTGTATCATAAGGTGATAAACAGCCGGATGGGACCATTTTACTACAGTAAAGTTATCACTTAAACATGCACCGTGTATGAGGGAGTCAGGAGTCAGAGGTTTGGGAAATTGAGGAGTCGGAGTCGGGGCTTTGGCTTGCCGACTCCACAGCCCTGATACTATATTTGTCTCTATAGCAGAATATGGGCAATGCATTGGTACAGGGACAAGCTCAGGTGACTAAAAGCTATTCTTTCCTTTCTAGAAAGTGCCAAAGTTTCCGGATATTACAGAGTGCGTGCGGTTAACTATTGGGATGTTCCAGGACCCTATAGTGATCCAAAAGAATATACAGAATTATGAAAGGACTCTTAAGTTTTCAATGAACTTTGCTCAATGCAATCAAATAAGCAAATAAAAAAGACTTTATAATATATATCTTATTAGAGAAAAATGCCTCTTTCTCCACTTACCAGGATCCTTTCCTCTACCCACTCCCTCATCCCCAAACTTGCCGCTCACTCTTAAAATCCTGCTGAAATCCAGCTTATGTTTACATCATGAACTGTTATCTGCCTGAGGGATCAGGTTACAAGCTGCCTATAGGAGTCTATTGAGAGGGGAGGAGGAAGGAGTGGCTGAAGAGAGATAGAAACAGCTCAAGTAAGTGTTATATCTCATCCTAGTACTTGACTCATAGTTTACACTGCTCAGTACTGTTGTATTATGTCCTTCATGCTTCTTCTGAAGGTGTGTTATAGAGATATAGGGGGCACGATCTCTCCTGTGTGTGCAGTGTATGGGAGACATCATAGCAGCTCGTCTCCACCCACTACCTCAGTACTGCTCTATAATGTCCTCCATGCTGCTGCTATAGAGATATAGGGGCAGGATCTCCTCTCCTGTGTGTGCAGTGTATGGGAGACATCATAGCAGCTCGTCTCCACCCACTACCTCAGAACTGCTCTATAATGTCCTCCATGCTGGCTATAGAAAATATAGGGGCAGGATCTCCCTCTGTGTGTGCAGTGTATGGGAGACATTCATAGCAGCTCGTCTCCACCCATAGCCTCAGTACTGCTCTATAATGTCCTCCATGCTGCTATAGAGATATAGGGGGCAGGATCTCCTCTCCTGTGTGTGCAGTGTATGGGAGACATCATAGCAACTCCTCTCCAGCCACTAGCTCAGTATGGGAGGCACCATAGCAGCTCGTCTCCAACCAATAGCTCAGTACAGCTCTATAACGTCCTCCATGCTGCTGCTATAGAGATATAGGGGGCAGGATCTCTTCTCCTGTGTGTGCAGTGTATGGGAGATATCATAGCAGCCCGTCTCTTATAGAGATATAGGGAGCAGGACCTCCTCTCCTGTGTGTGCAGTGTCTGGGAGACATCATAGCAACTCGTCTCTTATAGAGATATAGGGAGCAAGATATCTATCACCCTCGTTCACCCTAATAGATTGTAAGCTCTTGCGAGCTTGGCCCTCTCACCTTGTGTCTCATCTGTAAGTAGCTTTTCATTGTGTAATGTCTGTCTTTTTGTTTGTACTTATACCCTCTAAATTGTAAAGTGCTGTGGAATATGTTGACGCTATAGAAATAAAGACTATTATTATCCCCCCTTCTGTTTGTGTAGTGTATAGGAGACATCATAGCAGCTAGTCTCCTATAGAGATATAGGGGGCAGGATCTCCTCTCCTGTGTGTGCAGTGTATGGGAGACATCATAGCAGCTCATTACATGGAAATCCCTAAAGAAGCATTTATGCTGTCTATCATACATGAAAAAACTTTGAGACTCTCGGTTCACATATTTTGATCAAAAAATGCTTAAGCTGCCCACGACTTTCAACGTGATCTCAGGTTGGGCAGTCCTACGCTACTTTACCTCTCAATAGAGCCAAATCAGGCCTCTCATGGGTCAACCGACTCCGTTATCCAGAGAGGAAAAAAATAAAAAAACACCAAAACCCGCAAACTGCACTTTTATGAAAGCCTGTGAAAGTTTAGCATTTTTTGATCAAAATAAAGTGAACCGAGGGAAACTCAAAGTTTTTTCATGTATGATAGATAGCAGAAATGCTTCTTTAGGGATTTCCATGTAATGTGCTGCTATGATGTCTCCCTTACACTGCAACACAGTGAGGGATGTATGTAATGTATTGCCTCTTTGAGGGTTTCCGCTGGTTTTGTGAGTGTATTTTTATATTTTATGATATTTAATTATTATATATATATATATATATGCCGCAACCCTGCCAGTGGCACCCAGGTTTGCATATTTTTTTTTCCAGAATGTTTTTTCTGTGCGAACCATACGTTGTATTTGGTGTATATTGCTTTTAATCTTATGGGGAGGAAAGGGTGCCTCATTTTGGTTTTCTGCAAATACGCCCACTTTCACAGGCTGTCATTAAAGTGCAGGTTTCGTGTTTTTTATTTTTTTCCACAAAAAGGGACCTTTTGACCCGGGGGCCCCCGGTTTTGGGGCTATTATTAAAAAAAAGGGGGTTTTTCCCCCTAATTTTTTAATTTTTTAAAAAATTTTTTTGAAAAAAAATAGTAAACCCAAATCTAAATTTTTTTTTAAAAATCAGGCCCCCCCCAACTACTCAGTTGTCGTCCCCCATCTGGCGGTTGGGGGGTTTTCCTCTTTTGTGGTAAAGGATAAACCCCTTTAGCCCCGGTTACAAACTTTTCCTGCCTATTTCCCTTTTTCTCTTTGAAATAGGAAGGACTTTTTAAAAAAAAAGGAGAAAATCCCCCTTCCCCCCTTAAAGTACTGTCAATTCCCCATGCGCAATAAGTTGGGGGGGGAATTCCACCTGGGGGATTTTGGAACTTAAAGTCCTATTTTTATTTTTGCCATAGGAAAATTTTAAACCCTTTTATAAAACACTAAAAGAATTTTATTATGTATAACCTTCTTAAAATAAAAAAAAATTTCCTAACCTCATTTAACCCTTTTTGCTTCAAAAAGGGGAAAAACTCCCTTTCATTTCAAGTCGGTGGACCCCCCCCCTATTAACGGGAAACCCTTGAATTAGTGGTTCACAAGGGAAATTTTTATTTTTAAAAACCTCCCTTTTGGGCTGACAAACTCAAGAGTTCTGAAACCCCCCCGTGGGCTGGTCCACACTGCGTCAGAGGTTTTTTTTTTTGTGGGCCACAGTTTTCCCTGCCTGGGTTTTTTTGTTGAGACGAAAAAATCCACCGCAAATTTTTTTTCCCTTTTCAACTACAGACACCACGAGAAACTTAAGACCCCTTAATTTTAGGGGCCCGTTGGGCGCGTGGGTGTCTGCAGTGAAAAGATCCCCCCCGGTTTTTTTTTTCGCCTCTGTGCCGGGGTTTTCCCAAACAAGCCCTGACCAGAGGGTTTTTCAGGCCTAAAGTGACATATATTTTTTCACAAAAATTGTTCTGATCTCGAAATATAGTTTTTTGTCATTGATCACACAATGAAAACCCCGAACAAATTAAAAACCCTAAAAATTGCACAGTTGTGTTTTTTTCCAATTCCAACCAAAAGAATTTTTATTTTCTGTACATACGGGCTTTTTTTTGGTACCCTCAAAAAAACAACTCGTTCCAGAAAAAGGCTGAACAAGGCAAAAATAAAAAGCTTTCTGACCTGGACAAAAATTGGCACTGACCGCACTGTTGTCCAGCACAAAAGCTTTACAAAACAGAACACACCAATCCAAAAATGCCAGTCTGTGTGCTGTCCCCTATGGAAGTTGGGCATTTTGGGATGTGTTTTTCCCTATTTTCACATATCCCCAAAAAGGTCCCAAAAAAGGGCACAGCACAGTGTGACCCAAAACTAAAAGAATAAAGACCTGCCTGCTCTGTATATGGTGAAGGGGTCACTCTGCCCTGCAGGATGACTCTGCACTGTATATCATACATGCCAACTCTCCCGCTTTTTGCGGGGGGAGTCCCGCTAATTGGGGTCCCCCCCCCCGCCCTTCCCGGCAGAGGTGGCATTCCTCCGCCGCCAGCAGGCAGCGGGGTTTCTTTAAGTGACCGCGGCAACAGAGTAGCGCTGGTGCGCTACTCTGGCGCCGCCGGGCTGTTCCCACAGGCGGGTGAAGCAGCAGCTTCACCCACCCGGAGTCTCGCTGTGCAGGGAGGAGGCAGGAGGGATCGCTCCCTCCTCCCTTCTCCCCCTGTATGTACAGCGCCGGTGTGCGCCGTACATACAGGTCAGCGGCGCAGGGGAAGTGACGCGCGCCGCCCACTACAGTCTACTGATTTTTCAATTTCAAAAGTTGGCAACTATGCTGTATAGTGGGGAATTTCTGTATGGGGAACACAGAGGGGACACCACAGCAGGAGGCAGAAAAACTATGGGAGAAAGCAGGTACGATCCTCTGATCTCCAGCAGCTGCTGACCCCTTGTCTCCTGCTCACCTGAACCATTGCTTCCTGCTCTCCATGGTGACATAGCTGCTACTGGCCGGCAGTGATGTGAGGGCTTCTCGTGGGTCACCCCCTCCCTCCAGCCTCTCCTCGCCGGGGCTCTAGCATTGTACAGAGGGGAGGGGGGAGGGAGGAAGCCTGCACGGGACAAATAGTTTTGCTGCTGCTCCCCGGCCCCTCTCCATCAATCACACTGTGAGCATGGGCTTTACACTGTAGCTGCCTGGCGGGCGGCCCCTGCATTCAGTGATGACGCTGCCCCAGCGCTGCTCCTGATTACAGATCCCTGGGCAGCCGTTCAGCTGCAGGAGATTTACCAGCTGTCGCTGGGTCCAGGAAACTTCCCCCCATTTGCGGGAGGCTCGCGGACCTTCCGGGACAGCTGATAAGTAAGAGGTTCGGGGCACAGGCTGTTTCATTCGGGGCTTGTGCCCCGAATAAAACAGCCTAGCAACGCCCCTGATGCTATCTATCATACATGAAAAAAACGTTGAGATTCTTAGTTCACAAGTTTTGATCAAAAAATGGGGGTGGCTTAAACATTTTTTGATCAAAACGTGTGAACTAAGAATCTCAAAGTTTTTTTCATGTATGATAGATAGCATAAATGCTTCTTTAGAGGTTTAGAGGTGTGCAGTGTATGGGAGACATCATAGCAACTCATCTCCAGCCGCTAGCTCAGTATGGGAGGCACCATAGCAGCTCGTCTCCACCCACTAGCTCAGTGCTGTTCTATAATGTCCTCCATGCTGCTGCTATAAGGATATAGGGGCAGGATTCCTCTCCTGTGTGTGCAGTGTATGGAACATCATAGCAGTCTTCTCCATCCACTAGCTCAGTGCTGCTCTATAATGTCCTCCATGCTGCTGCTATAGAAGATATTAGGGGGGCGGTGATTTTCTTGTGGTATGGGGAGGAATCATGGCAGTCGTCTCTCTCCATTGCATAGGATAACTGATAAATGAAAGATTGAAACCAGTTGAAATTGTGGTTAATAAATCCAATATAAGTTTTTCTAATGGCCATGAAAGGGGGCCCCCGATGTACAGGACAAGGAAACAAACATATCCTTTCAAACGCTTATTTAAAAGTTAGGTGTGGTTTAACTGTTACGAATGAGAATCTATGCTGCATAAGCTTTTACAACAGCGCCTTATAAATGTTCATTCACCTTAAAATTTCCTGCAGTTTCATATACATACAAGAGCTGAGTGGTTCATCTGAGATTCGCTTGGGCTTAATTTCCAGGCCAAAAATGTTACTGGTCATTTAGCAAAGAATATCTTCAAAGTGCGGTAATCGGAAGAAGAGGCGCGGCTACAGTGACTTCAATAGCAGAGCAGAAGGGTCGAGATAGATGGGCTACTTTGGCATAAATTTATGTTTAACTTTCCTTGATGTATGAAGCATTTGGTTTGAAATTTGGAGGGACAATCCAACCTGGGGATTTTGATAATCCAATTGGAATACTTCTGCCAGTTAGGAAAATATGGAAGTGTATTATGGGCAGGGATTTCAGTGGGTTGCCAAAAATTGGGTTTGTGCCAATTAAGCCCGATTAGATTCGCAGTTTGTTAAAATCTAGCGTCAAAAACGGTGTGGTTTCCCATCTCGCCTCTTTATGTTTACTGAACCGACCTATAGTGGGAAAAACAGGCCCCTGACATCTTTGACTCAGGAATGTAGAGCCGGTCTTCCCATTAGGCTCTTTGGGAAGTTCTGTGTTACATACTGAACACAGCGCCTCCTGTATGGGAAACTGCCATATAACAGAAGGGAGAACTCCAGCGCTCCTGTTATGGGGGAATACCATAGCAAGAATGAAGAAAACAGTGTTTCACCTGTACTAGGAACTCCCATGAAACCGGAATGGAGAAACAGCGGCTCCCTGTATGGGCAAACTTCCTATAGAGGAGATGGAGAACAACAGGCTCCCTGTGGTAGGAAATCTACCCCAGAACAGAATGAAAGAACACAGCGTTCCCTGTTATGGGGAACCTTCCAGTAGAACAGCGAATGGAGTACACAGCGCTCACTGTACCTGGGAATTTCCATAGCGGAGAAAGGAGAAACCGCGCTCCTTGACTGGGAATGAATAGAAACGAATGGAGAAACAGACTCTCTCGTTATGGGAATTCATAGAAAAAAATGATTGGAGTACACAGCGTCCCCTGTATGGGAAAAAATCCTAGATCTGAATGGAGGAACACAGGCTCCTATGAACTGGGATAACTCCAATTAGAACAGATGGGAGCAACACGGCTCCTGTACTGGGAAACTCCATAGAAAAGAATAGAGAAATCACAGCGCTCCATGTCTGGGGAATCTACATTGAACGAATGGATAGAACCACAGCACTCTTGTATGGGAACCTTCCATAGAGGGAAATGGAGGAGAAAACAACAGCGCTCCCCTGTCAGGGAACCTCCCCCCACCCCCCCCAATTTTGGGTGGGGGGGAAAAAACCAAGGGGGGAAATGGAGAAAATACACAGAGTCACTCTATGGGGATATACCCATAGAAAAAAAAACAGAATGAGAAAAAAAACACAGCGTCCCCCTGTTTATGGGAACCTCCCATTAGATACAGATTGGAGTATACTCTGCGTCCCCTGTACTGGGAAAAACTCCTGAACAGAATAGAAGGAAACACAGCTCTACCCCTGTATGGAAACTCCCCATTTAGAACAGAAAAAGGAGAAAACAGCAGCTTCCCTGTAACCTGGGAATTGCCATAGAACAGAAATGGAGGATCACAGGACTCCCTGTTATGGAACTCCCATAAGAGAGGAATGGAGACAACAGCGCTCCTGTACTGGGAGATCCCATAGAGTGATGGGGTGAAAAACAAGCGGTCCCTGTTATGGAATCAATAGAGGAGAATGCGAAGAACACAGCGCTTCCCTGTTACTGGAAAAACTTGCCAATAGATAAGGAATGGAGAAAACACATCGTCCCCTGTATGGGAAACTCCCATAGAAAAATAGGAATGGTTAAACAGCGCTCCCTGTTCTGGGAATCATAGATCAGATAATGGAGAACCAGCGCTCCCCCGTACTGGGAACTCCATAGTACAGCAGGGAGACACAGCGTTCCTGTTATTCTGGGAACTCCATAGAAACAGAATAGAGTAAAAACCCAGGTTTCCCCTGTCTGGGGCGATAACTCATTTAGAAAACAGAAATGGGAAGAAAACAAGCACTCCCTTGTACTGGGAACTTTATAGAGGAGAATGGAGAAACAGGGCCCTGTATGGGAGAACTAATGGAACAGAATGGGAGAAACCACAGAGCTCCTGTAACTGGGGATATTAATAGTAACAGAAATGGAGAAAACCACAGCGCCTCCCTGTACCTGGGAAACTCCATAGAAGAAGGGAGGAACAAAATAAATAAACAGCGTATCCCTGTACTGGGAAAAACTCCCATAGAACAGAATAGAGAAAAAACAGCTCTCCCCTATACTGGGAAATCCATAGAAAACAGATATGGAGAAAACAGGTTCCCTTGTTGGGAATGCCATATGAAACGAATGGCGAAACACAGGATCGGTATGGAAAATCCATAGAGGAGAATGGAGAAAAAACACAGCGCGGCTCCTGTTACTGGGGGGGGCGGGGGGGGGTCGGGGGGGAAAAAATTGTCCATGGACGAGATGGGAGAACCACCAGGCTTCCCTGCTTACTGGGAAAAATTCCATAGAGGAGGAATGGAGAAACTCAGCGTACTCTGTACTGGAAATCCATAGACGAGAATGGAGAAAAACACCGCGCTCACATGAAGGGAACTCCATGGAACAGAATGGAGGAAAACAGCGGGGGGCGCTCCAAATTCCCCTTTTTTTGTTAATAAATGGGAGAGATAATAGAAGGGGAATGGAGAACAACAGCGTCCTGTTATGGAGCTTCCATTAGAACGAATGGAGAAACTACGCTTCCTGTATGGGGGAACTCCACATAGAAATGAATAGAGAAAAACAGCTCTTCCTGTTAAGGGAATCATTAGACAGAATGGAGATACACAGCGCTCCCTGTTGGGATCGCCTGAAACAGAATGGGAGAACACAGGCTCCCTGTATGGGGTGCTTCCATAGCGAGAATGGGAGAAAAACACAGCGCTCCCCTGTATGGGAACTCCATAGAGGTGAATGGAGGAACACAAAGCCCGGGGTTTTTTTACCCCCCCCCCCTGGGTTGGGGAAATATAATTCGAGGAACTGGAGGGAAACACAGAGTTCCTGTTTACTGGGTAAACTCCATGGTACAGAATGGTGAACCCAGGATCACGTAAACTGGGATATACCATAGAACAGATGGAGGGTAACATTTACCGCTTCTGTTATGGGAATAAAAAAAATCCATAGAAAACAGGATGGAGACACCACGCGTCCATGTATGGGAAAATTTCCATGAAACAGAATAGAGAAATCAACGCTCTCCTGTATGGAATATAAATTGATAGAACAGGAACTGGAGATTATAAAAATACACCTAATAAACAACATAAAAAAACCCCTCTAAAATAAGTTATCCCCTGTACTGGGAATCTATGAAAAACAAGATAAATGGAGGAAACACAGTGCTCCATGTAGGGGAACTTCTATAGTAACAGAATGGAGACACTGCGTCTCTCCTGTTACTGGAAATGGTCCATAGAAAAACAGAATGGAAGAACTCAGCGCTCCATGTTTATGGGCAAACTTCCCATTCGAAACAGATATGGGAAGAAACCGCGCCTCCTGTTTAACTGGTAACTTCCATCGCGGAGAATGGGAACCACCAGGCGTCCTGTACAGGAAATCCATAGTACAGAAATGGGATCACAGCGCTCACTGGTGGGAATATTTCCATAGCAACAGATGTGATAAATTTACCGTCCCTGTATGGGAAGTCATTTTAGAAAAGAATGGAGGAAAAGCGGCTCAGTGGGAAACATAGACCAGCTAGAGAAAAAACACTCTCCTCCTGTTTTTATTGGGAATCCCATAGAAAACAGAGTGGAGAACACAGCGACCTGTACTGGGAATTGCCTAGAAACAAGAATGGAGCCAGAACCACAAGCTTCTTTTATGGGAAACTCCTTTAAGAAACGAAATTGGAGAATAACACAGTGCTCCTCTGTACTGGGAAAAAAACTCTTATAGCAACAGAATGGGGAAACACTGCGACTACTGGTTTTGGGAATGCTCCATAGAACAGACGCGAGAACACAGCGCTCCTGTTCTGGGGAACTACCATAGAAAGAATGGAGAACCACAGCGCTTCCACTGTTACGGGGAACTCATAGACGAGATTGGGAAGAACACAGGCGGTCCCTGTTAATGGGGAAACTTCCATGGACCAGAATGGAGACAACCGCGTCTCACTTGTAATGGGAAATACCATAGGGAAACAGAATGGGAGAAAAACACAGCGCACTGTAACTGGGAACTTCCATAGAAAAGAATGGAGAACACAGCGCTCCCTGTTATGGGAATCCCATAGAAAGAATAGAGAAAAAGCTCTCACCTGTACTGGGAAAAATTCCCATAGAACGAATGGAGAACACAGCGTTCCCCTGTTTTACTGGGAACTTGCCATGAAAAGAATGGAGAAACCAACCAGCGCCTTCCTGGTAAAATGGGTGGGGCTTCCATAGGACGAGGAATGGAGAAACACAGGCGGCTCCTGTACTGGAAAATCCAGAGTCGATGAATGGAGAACACAGCGTCCCTGTACTTGGGGAACCATAGAGGAATGGAGAACAGCGTTTGTAATGGGAACTCCATGGAAAACAGAATGGAGGCGAACTCAGCGTCACCTGTTGGGAAATACCATAGAAACAGATTGGAGAAAACCATACGCTCTGTATTGGGGGAAAAAATCTAGAAACCAGGATTGGAGAACACAGCGCTTCTTGTATGGGAACCTCCTATAGACAGAATAGAGAAAACAGCTCTCCTGTTTGGGAATTGCCATAGAAAAGAGATGGAGAAAAAAAAACAGAGCTATCCCTGTGTACTGGGAACTCCTATAGCAACAGAAATGGAGAATACAGTGCTACATGTACTGGGAATCCTTCTAGAAGAAGGAGAACACTGCGCTCCCCTTGTTGGGAACTGCCTTGTACAGAATGGAGAACACAGCGCTCCCCTGTAATGGGGGGGGAAAACTCATAGAACAGAATGGAGAAACCACAGGTCCCTTGTTTACTGGGAAATCCCTACGAGGAGAATGGAGAAACACGTTCCTTGTACCTGGGAAACTCATAGAAACAGAATGGACGAACACCCTGCGCTACATGACTGGGAATATTTCCATAGAACAGAATGGCGTACATATACGCTTCCTGTACTGGGAAAAATCATAGAAAGAAAGGAGAAAAAGAGTTGTTACTGGGAAATCATTAGATATAGAAACAGAATAGAGAAAAAGCCTCTTCCTGTACTGGGGGAAACTCCATTGAAACCAGATGGAGAAACAAGCGTCCCTGTACTGCGGAACTGCCATTGTACAGAATGGAGTAAACACAAAGTAATTCCCCTGTATGAGAAGAATTACTCCTATAGAAAACGGGGGGGAAAAAACAAAAAAAAAAGAAAAATTTGGGGGGAACAGGAACACAGTGCTTCCATGTACTGGAACTCTTTAGAACAAGAATGGAGAAAATGCGCTCCCCTTGTTTAGCGGAACTCCCATAGAACAAGATCGGAGAAAACACAGCGTCCTGTAACTGGGATAAAACCTTCCCATTAGAAACAGAAGGAGAACACAGCGGCTCCCCTGTATGTGAACTCCAAGAGGAGAATTGCGAGAAACAGCGCTACTTGTTAACCCTGGGGGGGGGGGGGGAAAACAAATAAATATAACCATTGAATCAGGACTGGAGAAACAGCGCTCAACTGTTTGGGATATTACCATAGATACAGAAATGGAGAACATACGTCTGTTATGGGAATGCCATGAAAAGAAGGGAAACCACAGCGCTCTGTATGGGAACTCATTAGAAAAACAGAATTAGAGAAAAACAGCTCATCCTGTATTGGTAACATCATAGACAGAATGGAGAAATGCGTCCCTGTACTGGGAACTGGCCATAGCACAAGATGGAGGAACCACAGCTATCTGTATGGGAACTTTCCCATAGGAGGCGAATGGGAGAACAAAGGCTCCTGGTACTGGGAATCTATAGAACAAGAATGGAGAAACACAGCGCTCAACTGTATGGAAACTTTCCTATAGACAGGAATGGAGACAAGCTTATTCCTCTGTACTGGAATCCTTTAGTAACAGATTGGAGAACACAGCCGGCTCCAACTGTATGGGGAATCCTATAGATCAAGAAATCAGGAGGAAAAATAAAAACACTGCGGCTCCCCTGTTACTGGGTAAACTGCCATAGAACCAGTAAATGGCGAGGATAACGCAGGATAACCTGTATGGGAACTCCTAGAGGAGAATGGAGGAACACTGCTATCCCCTGTTATGGGACTTATAGAACAGATATCGGGAACGCCAGAGCTCCCTGTATGGGGAACTCCATAGAGGTGAATGGCGCAAAACAAGTATCCCTGTAAGGAAACTCTATGAACAGATGGAGAACACAGGCTCCTGTATGGGAACTAATAGACAGAAGGAGAAACACTGGCTCTTACTGGACTGCATAGAATAACAGAAAAAAATATTATTTTTGGAGGGGGGGGAAACGCAAGCTATTTTTAGGCAATTTACTTCCAATTTATTACTAATTACAGAAAACAAGAACGAAATTGTAAAGAAAGCCCGGGATTTCTGAGGTTAGTTTTTATTTAAGACAGTGTTTAAGTCAAACAAGATTAAAAAAATGATAGAGTTATTGTAATAAAAAACACAATAGTAGAGGGGACAACGCAAGGGATTCAAGCCCGAGACGACTTTCACGCGGAAAATCAGTGGGGGGAGAGCGATGTGAACTTTTGGGGAAGACGACTTTTAAAAAACTTTAATTCACAAAAAATTTTGAAAAAAAATTTTTAAAAAAAAAAGTGGCATTTTTTAAAAGCCCCTTGGATTGGCCGGTTTGTAGTCAAGTGGCAATCCTTTGGAGAAGTGATTTTTCAGCGGCGCCTGGAGAGAGGTAGAAGTCAATATTTTTTAAAAGGAAAATAAATAACCTAGGGGGGTAAACAAATATGAAAATTTCATTTATTTTTTGGGGTTACTTTTTTAAACAAAAAAATTAATATACTTCTTTAGTTTTTTCCCCTTAAAAGGGTTATCCGTTTTCCCTCTTCGGCTTCCACTTTGTTAGGTGTGGGGGGTTTAAGCTTCAGGCCCACTTTTGTTCAGGCTGTGGGCTTCAATTTAAAGTCCCATTTCCCTGTTCAGCTGTGGGGGGTTTTACGTTTTCAGGCTCCCATTTCTTTTTGGGCTGGGTGGTTCACATTTTTAAAACCCCATTTCCCGTTCAGGCAGTGGGCGGTTTACAGTTGGGTTTTGGGGCCCGGTTTGCAGTTCAGGCTCCCACTTTTTTTAGGTGTGGGCAGTTTACCTTCAGGCCCCCATTCTGTTCACTGGGGGCGGTTCTTTCGTTCGGGGCCTCCAAAATTCCTGTTGGGCAGGGTGGTTCTGCAAGTTGCTTCCACTTTCTGTTCAGGCTGTGCGTGGTTCTATAGTTCAGGTTCCCTTTTCCTGTTCGGGCTGGGGGGGTTACAATAGGCTCCCACTTCCTGTTCAGGTCTGGGGGGGCCTTAAGCTTTCAGGCCCCCACTTCCTGTTAGACTGTCCCGGTTCTGCCGTTCGGGCCCCCACTTCTGTTCAGGTTTTCTTTTTCTACATTTTTGGGTTCGTTCCTGTTCGTGGGGGTGGTTCTGAGTTCGGCTCCCTTTTTTAAATTATATGGGGTTAAGCTTCAGGCCCACTTTTTTTAGTTGTGGGTGGTTACATTTCCTCATTCCTGTTCATTTTGTGGTTGTGTTTAAGTGAGGTCCCCCCTTCTGTTGGCTGTGGGGGGTTTTTCTACAGCTTTGGGTTTCCCATCCGTTCGGCTGTGCCCGGGTTACGAGTGACTGAAAATTTCAGCTTGTGCGGTTACGAGGCTTTGGTGTATTTGTGAAAAACAATGACCTGTCACAAGACCTGTATTTGTCCAGGAAAATTTTACTGAGAAAAAAAAATTCCATGTGCCTTATACTTTAGCTGCTGACTGACTCTTTTTATTGTGTAAGTAAATACACAGATGTGTCTGGAAAGGGTCGGATGGTACAAAGCTGCCCCCGGGCCATTTACTTTAAGGGAAAAAAGATGGAAAAAAGATGAAAGCCCCTGTCCTTGGTAAGACATACCCCCCCGCCATGATTGAGCAGAGATAGGGGATAAGCCCAAAGGGGGAAAGGACATCCCCACCCACCCCCTTTTTTTTTAGGATAGGTGATAAAAAAACAGCAGAAAAAGTTGCCCAGCCCCGACGCTAAGCAGAGGAGGTGGTGGGTTAACCTATGGAATCTTGTGTACACAAGCGGAGATAATAAGTTAACCTGGAAGGAAAAAATCAAAACACAATGTATTTAAAAATTCTTTTTTTCCCCCTTATATTTTCATAAAAATGAGAGGGAAAATCCCCCTTTGAAAGGGCCTGGGGGACTCTTTATTGCTTTTTCCTCTAATCTCGAGGGGTGTGCCAAGTAGGCGGGTTGCCCCTGAAAAGTTAAAACATTTTCCAATCGTGTGCGGACCCGTGTGTGCGGGAAAAAACCCCCGGTTGGGGTAACGCCCGTTGACTGATTCAGTCATACTTTTCCAGGAGAATAACAATAACCAAAGAAAGGGGAGAGGCTCCTTTTTTTTAAAGAGAACCCAAGGATTTACTATAAGAGGGGCCACAGGTCCCCCTTTTAACTGAAAAAAAACCCCCCCTACCGATGCAGGAGGGGTTGAAAATTTTC